>APFE030914686.1:84149-113044 GCA_000404065.3 Pinus taeda | reverse complement strand
CATAGCTACAACCGAGCTCTCCACAGCTCAACTGGCCATAGCCCTTTTCAGGTGGGCTTGGGATTCCAGCCACTATGTCCCATCGATGTGGCCATGCCATTTACAGCTACTCATGTAGATTCCGCTCATGTCCAGTCTGAAACAAATAAGGCAAACAACTTCATTGAGCACATCCAACATATTTGCCAGCAGGTCCATGACATTTTGGAGAAATCAAATGCTAAGTACTAGCAACGACATGATCAACATCGGGTGCCACACAAGTTTCAGGTGGGTGACAAAGTCTGGTTGCATTTGCAAAAGGAACACCTTACCGGAGCCTACTGGAAACTCAGACCACTCTGATATGGCCCTTACACCATTACCAAGGCTGTGGGAGACAATGCATTTGAGCTAAGCATTCCCCCATTCCTTGGCCTGCAACCGGTGTTCAATGTCGACCGCCTTCTGCCATACTTTTCGCCATTACTAGACACGTCCGACATTGTAGAACATCACAACCACAGAGTTAAGTCCAGCTTGCATGGAACAAGCTGCAACTGATCAGATTATGGACACACAGATCCAGCACATTTTCCAGCAGAATATCCAACTATATAGACTTGTCAAAGCAGGACAACTCCTTCACCAGGGCAAATGGCTCACCAAGGACCAAGTGCAGCAGAAGTTCCCTCATCTCGTGGAGGAACTCAACGTAATGGGGACCATTGCTTCCTAAGGGGGGAGGAATGATCCAGGCAGATATTGGTGGCCACTCGCTAATTCCACCTGGATCCCCTCTAGTGCTTCTTTCAGTTTTTTCAGTTTCCTTAATTATAGCATAGTTTACTATTTTTAGCAGTTTTTCGGGTCCTAAACTTCTAGAGCTGTTTTGAGGCCCTAAATGGAATTTTTGGGAAATCTACCACCAACAACATTTTTTTCTAAAAATCCTCCTTTCCGTCATAGTCCTCGGAGAGATCTTTCCAACGGGCTATCATGTGCGTGAAACGGAGATAACACGACCAATTCGCGACCTCGGGAAGTTGATGTACCAACTTACCGGAAAATGGGGCCCACAATTTGGCGTTTCATCTTCTAGGGTTAGGTTTTGGAATGTGAAGAGTTTTTCCATTGTTTCTCAACAATAAATAGGCCTTTGAGCCTCATTGTAACACAGTTCAGAGGCATGTAACCACACATCTCTTCTTAGAGATAAGCTACCATCGCCCTAGCTAGTTTTTTTCCATTTCTGGGTGTAAGCATATTTCAGTATTTTCCATTAATGAAATGAAGTATTATTTCCACTGCATCTTTGTGTATATGGTTATCTCTGTAATTTGTTGCGTTCCTGTTTAAGTTTGGATCAATCACCTCTTGTGAAACTACTATCCCATCCACTATCTATCTACCTTTCACAAAGCTTGTTTATTCTTTTTCTATCAGTTCTGGAAGCAGAGGTTGTAATATTTTTACCATTATAGTACCCATGATTTTATACATTACATTGCATAGAGCTATAGGTGTAAAGTGATGGGGTTCTTCAGCTTGGTCTAATTTTGGTGTTAAGGTCGGGAAGGTATCATTCCATGTAGGGTGCATTCATTTGTGGCTTCCTGATTCTTCTACTGTATTAACAATGTCTTCTTTCATCAACCACCATGTTGCTTGGAAAAACTTTGATGTGAATCCATCCGAGCCAAGAACTTTGTTTTCTTCCACTGTCTTGATTACTTCCTCAACCTCCTTTTCTGTAATCACTCTTAGTAGCAAGGTTCTCATCCCCACTTACTTTTTTTGGAATGAATTTTTTATCTTGGCTATCTCTTCATGTTGATTGCTTTGCGGCTCTATCTTTTTGGATAACTCTGATACCTTTTTTTTTTTAGGGAGAAGATTCGGTTTTGCTACCTGTGTTGCAGCATTTCCTTATGGAAAAATTTTGCGTTCTTTTCCCCCTCTCTTAGCCACTGAACTCTTGACTTTTGTCGCCATAAAATTTCTTCCTATTTTCTCCTTTCCTCCAGTCTGATTAGCACTTCACCTTCTTCCTTTGCTCTTTCCTCCATTCTTCCTTCTTCTATGATTTTTTGTTGTATCCTTTTCATTGTTATTTGGAGTTGTTCCTTGCCTTTGTGGATGTTACCGAATTCCCATTTTCCATGTCTTAATCTCGCTTTTCAACTCCTTGAGTCTCAATTGGAGTGTGTGCATATTATTCTTGCCTTGTATTACTCCTCCGCTTTTCTGCCACCAGGTTTCCAGCTTTTCAACTAGAGTTGTGTCTCATAGCCAAAAGGCTTCAAACCTGAAAGGTTTGTGCTGATTTTGATTATTTATGGCAATTTCCAGTTTTATTGGCCGGTGATCTGATCCTTGGCAAGGTAGGATCATTGCTTCATAGAATATATCTTTCCCTTGGAAGTGTTCTCTGGCTAAGAATCTATCCAGTCTAGAAGTTATCTGTCGACTACCTCCTCGTCTATTATTCTATGTATATTTACCATTAGTGGTATTGAATCTCACTATATCTACATCTTCCAGTTGCAATCCTCCTTTCTTTTCCACTATGATTGTTATCATATTAAAATCTCTTGCTGCCACCCAGAGTTTTTCTGTATGTAGTTTGCCCATTTGACACAGCTGTGTTAGAAAGGCTTCTCTCTCAATCGGTATGTGGGGTTCATAGACCGCTGACACTAAGAACCAATCTTTGTGTCCTACCATTGTGAATCTCCCTAATAGAATCCTTTGCATTCCTATCCAAAGGTCTAGCATTACTTCTGCTGGGTTCCATAGTACTACTATTCCCCCTGCACTCCCTTTTGTATCTATTGTCATACTTTCATAAAAAGGCTTAATTTTTTGTAGTATTTCATCCATTTTTGCTCCTGTTATTTTTGTTTCTTACAACAACATTATCTGATGTTTTTCTTTTTTAATCCTCTCAGCTAGGTATCTTTGCTTTCCCTTACTATTAATCCCTCTTATATTCCATGATGTAATAATCATTGAGACTATTGGTTTGTTTGGTGGAATATCGTTGATAGCGGTACAACTCTTCCTGTGTTGACTAAACCCATTATTTGAATGGATTCTTGTAGGTTCTTCCTTCCTTTTTTTTCCCTCCTCTCCCTTTTTGTGGATGCTCCTAGTTATTATCTTGCATTCCTAGCTATTCATTCATCCTTGTTTTCCCACTCTCTTTCTTTTCTTTGTATTTTTGGAATATATCTTTGTATAGATTTTTATCTTCCTCTGGGATAAACCTTTCATTCAAATTCTTTCACTTGTCTAATAATTTTTTTAGAATTTCCTCTTCTATTGTTGCTTCATCCCCTTTATTTGTGTCTACTTCCATCACTTCATATTCCTGGTGCAAATTCTTTTCTTGGGTCCCCTGTTCTTCTGTCTCTTTTTTATTTTTCTGCTTAGTTTCTTTTGTATCCGTTTTTTCCTCTCCTCCTTCCTGGTTTGTCCATTCTTGGTAGTCCATATTTCTAGTCTCATCCTCCCCTTCTTCTGTTTGTAATACTTCATACCTATTCGTTTTTTGACTTGTAGTTGGCTACTCTTTCCTACCTTTCTGCTGGGGTTTTGATGGATCGTTTCTTGTGTTTTTCTTCTTGAAACCCCTCATCATCTTCATTATTTTTCCTTTGTTCTTTCATCTTTCTTTCTTCTTCCTCTACATTTAGAGGGCATTCCTTGAAGAGGTGCACATATTCATGGCAGTTTCTATATCTAAATGGTATGTGTTCATAGTCCAGAGCCTGCTGCCATATCTTCTCATGGTACTCAAGTTTGACAACAATGGAATGGGGTTTACTATATTCATGGATACACATATTCTTGCATACGAGGTGTATCTCCCTCTTTTTGTTAATTCTGCTATCTTTACGAAACTGCCTATGGTATTCCTTATTCCTTCAATACTTAATGTTTCATCTAAACCATTGATAGTATGTATTAAGTAATAGATACATGAATCATGAAGATAAGTCCTCTAATGACGAGTATTATCTTCCATGTATTACTATGTATTTATTTCTATTAAAATTTATGTGGCGACAATTTCTTAATGAATAAATCTTATGTTTATTCTTGGTCCTACATAGATGAATTCTCTCAAATCAAATTAAGGTGCACATAAATATGAGAAAAACATCACAATAATTAAGAATTTCATTAAAATAACATTGTCCATACAATGAGAAACTACATAATGGAACCAAGTCCCATATTCATTACATGATTCTTAAATTTGAATGGTGGCATGCCCTTAGTCAAAGGATCAACGATCATTAACTCAGTGCTGACGTGCTCAATGACCACTTTATTTTCTTTAATACATTCCCTTATAGCTAAATACTTAATGTCGATATGTCTATTTTGACTCCCACTTTTGTTGTTTTCAGCCATAAAAATAGTAGTTGAATTGTCGCAATATATTCTTAATGGGTTAGAGATAGAATCCATAATTCTAAACCCAGAAATGGAACTCTTAAGCCATACACCATGTAAAGTAGCCTCAAAACATGACCCAAACTCGACTTCCATAGTGGAAATGGTAATCAAGGCCTCCATGGCACTCTTCCATGATACAGCGCCACTGGCCATCATGAAAATGTATCCTGATGTTGATTTGCGTGAATCAACATAGCAAGCAAAGTCAGAATCTGAGTATCCAATTACTTCCAAATTTTTCGTCCATTTATACATAAGCATGTAGCTTTTGGTTCCTTGAAGGTACCTCAATACTTTCTTTACAACTCTTCAGTGGTCTAAACCTAGATCACTGTAATATCATCCCAACATTCCCACAACAAATGCAATGTCAGGTCTTGTGTAGACCTGAGCATACATTAGGTTTCCAACGACAGAAGCATATGGAATGTTCTTCATTTGTTCCCTTTCAAATTCGTTCTTTGGGCATTGGTTCAAATTGAACCTATCGCCCTTCACAATAGGAGCTACACTTAGTGAACAATCCTTTATCTGAAATCTCTCTAAATATTAATATAGGTTTCGCGAGACAGATCCAAGATGCCTCAAAATCTGTCTCTATGGATCCTAATGCCAATGACATAAGATGCCTGACCCATATCCTTCATATCGAAATTTTAGAGAGGAATTGTTTCACCTCATGTAACAAACCCTTATCGTTGGTTGATAGAAAAATATCATCCACATATAAAACAAGAAAACAAATTTTACCCCCACTAACTTTCAGGTGTATACGTGGATCCATAATGTTTTCCACAAAACCAAATGAAGAAATTAGATTATGGAATTTCAAATACTATTGGCGGGATGCTTGTTTTAAACCGTATAATAATTTCTTGAGCTTGCAAACCAATTACTCACCGTCACTAGAGGGGAATCCTTCAAGTTGTTCCATGTAAGCCTCCTCCTATAGATCTCCATTGAGAAATGTCATTTTCACATCCATTTGTTGCAATTCCAGGTCAAAATGGGCTACTAATGCCATAATAACGCACAAGGAATCTTTCTTACATACAGGAGAGAAAGTATCCATGCAGTCGATTCCTTCTTTCTAAGTGAATCCCTTAGCAACAAGTTTTTCCTTGTATCTGTTAGTGTTGCCCAATGAGCCTTTCTTTGTCTTAAAGACCCATTTTCATCCAATGGCTTTTTGCACCATTAGGCAACTCAACAAGATTCCCTACTTCGTTACTCTTTATAGAATTCATCTCTTCCTTCATGGCATCGTACCATAATTCTGATTCTTTGCAGCTCATGGCTTGGGAAAAGGATTCAGGGTCATTTTTAGCTCCAATGTTGTAGTCCAATTCTTGCAGATACACAACATAATCATCAGTAATCATTGATCTCTTTGGTCTAGTAGATCTTCTTAATGTCATACCTTCATCTTCCTGAGACGTATGTGGTTTAACTCGTTGTTCAAAAGTTCTTGGCAACTCTTGAACTACCTGATCTACTGAAATTTCGTTAGCAGCATGTGGATCTTCAACAATTGGCTGTTCAACACCAGTTTGTACTTGAGGGGTTCTGTGAACAATGACCAATCTATCACTTGAGGTGGAAGGCTGAGATTTTGAATGATCCTTCTCAGAAACTATTTTCTTGGTTTGATCACTCGCACTGATCAAGTCATTTTCAAGAAACTTTACATTTCTTGATTCCACAATCCTAGTGCTTTGAGATGGACTATGAAATCTATAATCTCTAGACCTTTCAGCATATCCAATGAAATAGCCACTAATGGTCCTTGGGTCTAGCTTCTTCTCTTGTGGATTTTATATCCTCACTTCAGACAGGCATCCCCAAATGTGCATATGTCGCAAACTCGGTTTCCAACCTTTCCATAATTCAAATGGCATACAACCTTAGTTGGAACTTGGTTTAATATATACACTGTCATCTTAAGTGCTTCAGTTCGCAAGGATTTGGGAAAATTGGAACTGCTAAGCGTACTTTGTACCATGTCCAATACTGTTCAGTTTCTTCTTTCTGCTACACCATTTTGGTTGCGTGAACCAGGCATGGTGTATTGGGAAACAATCCCATGCTCTTGAAGAAATTTGAGAAAGGCGCAGGTGCTTGTCCATATTCTATGTATCTACCATAATATTCTCCACCTCTATCTGATCTCACAATCTTAATTTGCTTGCCGCATTGTTTCTCTACTTTATCCTTAAAAATCTTAAAGGCATCTAATGCTTCATTCTTTTTATGAAGCATGTAGAGATACATATATCGTGAATAATCATCTATAAAAGAGATGAAGTATCTCTGACCATGTGAGTCCATGTCTAGACTACATATATCAGTATGTATGATCTCTAATATGTCAAAAATCCTATTGGCACCTTTCTTTGACTTGTTGGTCTACTTTTCCTTTATGTAGTCCACACAAGTCTTAAAATCAGTAAAATCTTGAGTATTAAGTATCCCTTCATTTACTAATATTTTAATTCTTTCTATGGATATATGACCTAATCTTCAGTGCCATAATTTAGAGGAATCTTCATTTATAATACATCGTTTAGTGCCAGTGTGAACATGCATTGAATCATAAGTGACATTGTTTTGTAAATTAATGTAGTAAAGACCATTAGCCAAAACACCATTCCCAACATAATCAGATTTATAAAATAAATGGAAAGATATTTCTAAAAAGTTAAAGGAATATCCAAATGGTACAAGCCTTGAAACTGAAATCAAGTTTCTAGTAAAACTTGGAACATAAAAGGTCTTTTCTAATTCTAAAACAAAGCCTCTACTTAAAGTTAAATAGCATGTTCCTATAACTTCCACATGTGAGCCCATCTTGTTTCCTGACAAGATGCTTTGCTCACTTCCCACTGGCTTCCTTAGGTTTTGCAAACCTTGCAAGGAATTCAAAATGTGAATTGTTTATCCAGAATCAATCCACTAGGTGTTAATATTGACATTAACAATATTAGATTCATAACAAACAATGAGATTGGATTACCTTTGTCCACAAGCCAATTCTAAAATTTAGCGCATTCCTTCTTCATGCATCCCTTCTTTTTATAGAAGAAACACTTTGAATCCTTATTGATATCAGCTTGGGGAGGTAATTTACCTTTCCCTTCTGATTGGCTTGAGATTTTCCCTTTCCTCGCATTACCAACATTGCACTTTCTCCTAGTTCCATCTCCAGTCCCTCTTCCTCTTGAACACACATGGTCATGAGTTCATTAATTGACCATTTATCCTTATGTGTGTTTTATGAGATTTTGAAGGGTTTGTATCGGTGCAGAAGGGTGTTCAAGATGTAGTGCACCAGGAAGGACTCCGATATTTCAACCTTGAGTTTCTTCAATTGAGCCACAATGTCCCTCATTTGCATGATGTGCTCACATACACCTTTCACACTCGTGAGCCTTAGGGATGAGAACTTCACGATTAGGGTGCTTGCTAGTGCCTTGTCTGAAGCGACAAATTGATCTTCAATGGCTATCAACAAGTCTCGGACCTTTTCATGCTAATCAATGGAACCATGAATACCAACTAAAATTTTAGTCTTAATGAACATCATTCTTAGGTGATTAGATCGCTCCCATCGTTTATAAAGTGTGATGTATGTTGCCGTGCTGGCATTAGTGAGTGCTGGTGGTTGATCTTTCCTAATAGCATAGTCTATGTCCATCCACCCCAAATGAAGGAGAACTCTCTCCTCCTAGACCTTATAGTTACCTCCCTTAAGTTCAGGGATATCACAATGAATTTCATAGAAATTTGCAGGTTGTACAACTGCATAAAATTATAGATTACATGCTTATGTTAGAATTGAAACCTAAAAATAAAATTTCATGCTTTACCAATGTAAAACATACTTAAAATTGAATCTAATGACATAAAAATTGAATGTGGGCTAAATTTCCAATTCAAGCAGATTCAATTGTTCTTTATAATATAATTTATCAAATTATTCACTTAATTCATAATTCTAAACGGTATATTATGATTATAATTTGATATAAATTCTATCTTAGATTTGAACTTTTTGATAAAACTATTAATTTATAATTCCTATGGGTAAGTTATGAATAATTTGATATTTTATCCTAATTAATTATATCAATATAATAAAAATTCATGTGAGATAAAATTTATCATATTTAGTATAATTAATTACAATTAATGTCTAAATATTCTTTATGTGATCCTAATCAATCATAATATATAATATTATTTAATTAAAGATGTTTTGGCTATTCTCTAATCAATTAAAAATTATATGGATCACTAGATATTATTTTTTTTATGTATAAAATTTAACTTGATATGAGAATAATTATAAATTGCATAAATAAAACTATAATATTCATGCATAACATTCAACGAGTATACTCATCCAAAATAGCATGTATTAATTAGAACATAAATAATCAATTCATGCAAATAAAATAAGAGTATAATTAATAAATTTTGCACAACAATTATCCATTCTACATATAATTAAACTAAATAAATATTATAAGCATAAAAATTGAGCAAAAATTAGACATACTTCCAAATAAATGCTTTAATTCAGAAAATTTATCAAAATATGACATTTAGCCAAATAAAGCATGTCTATAAACAACAACGCAAAGATAAAAAATACTCTGATACCAAATGATAACACAACAACGATTCTTTAATGTAGAATAAACACTTAAACGAAAAAAAAAAAAAAATCTCTACCCATTGATGCTTGCTCACACTCTGATATCAAATGAAAGGCAAGATTGCTTGTATCTTGATATTCCACGGTTAAAGATTTTTGTAGCTAGTGTGGTTTTACCAATCCCTCTAAGCAGCACAATTCCTATAACTCTAGTTAACCCAATTTGTCATAGCAAAAGCCCAACACATCGAGCTGTGAAAAACTAGAATTCTCTATCAAGTCTAGGCCTAGAAGCGTGAGAGAGAAGAGTGACTTAATCAGGGCAAGTCGGTTCAAGCCGACAGTCTGAGTTATCAATCATCTCTCACAAAATGGAGGTGGAGAGATGTGCATCTTCAATTAGTAATGCAAGATAATATAAAGGGTAAAGGCACCTTTTAGATCCTCGAAGCTGCAACTAAATTTTTCTGAGCATTAGATTCCATTTCCAAAGCAAAGCCATAAGCAAAGTGTACATAAATAATTTGTCATATGCATGTCAAGCTGAACAATATAAAAGGAGGAACTAAGCATATTGTTTCCCAAATCTTGTTTTGCACTTCCAATCTCTCATCACTCTAACTTGATGGTGTAAGTCTGAAGGGGATTGATTTAGTGAGCTTGGGGACCAAATAGAAGTATTTATAGCCAAGCTTCCATCAAGCTTCTTTTGGTTATGTGTCAAGCATTCCACGGATCATGGTAGAGAATTGTAGAGGGAGTAATGGACCACTCCAAGAGCTCCCAACAAGAAATTAATTTAATTGCAGTTGGTTTCTGTAATTTAAGGAAATAACTGCAGTTGGTTTCCTTTATTGCAGGAAATAACTAGCAGATTGTTTCCAAATCAACTGCGTCTCTTATGGGATCTATTGACGGCTATTATGAAAGCTAACAGTTTGGTCCCATTGTTTTAGACACCGAATTGGATGAATAATTTAAAATAAGTAACTAAAGGAAAAATCAACGATTAGAATAAGAACTTTGAAATATGAATTCCGAAAGATACACTTGATATTATAAATTATGTTTAAAGTAAAATTATATATAAATGTTATTCCTTCCGTTGACACACGAATATTGCAAAAAAAACTTAACATTGTTGTAGATGAGGAAAACAATCCAGAAACTCCTCTCCCTCTCCTAACAAAGAGAAACAAGCAACGTGGGCAACTTTTCCACAACAATATCATAAGCTGTATGTAAGTGGAAACACAATTGCCATGTGAAGATCAAAATAGTTTGTTGGCGACCGTCCTTCCAATAATGAGGTATCCACTTTATGTCCCCTCCAAAAATAATGGTAAGGAAATTATTTAATTTTAATTTATTTATAGTTGTTATTTAATTATGGTCAAAATGTTATAATGTATTCTAAATATTTTGATTAGGTCAAAATAAAATAAAAATAATTTTATATTAAAATAAAAATTCTATGTTATTATTATTAATTTTTGTTGTGTAGTTAAGGTAAATTTGATTTGCTCAAATTACTAATGGTTTTTAAGCTCTAGGTTTATAAGAAATATAATGTATTTAAGGGGAGAAATTAAATTACCTTACATCCATATTAACTCTGGATCTCGTTTTCACTTTATAAGAATTTTGCATCTCAATAGATTTGATCGTTTTGAGGGATGGTAGATCTAGAATTAAGATTAATCTAAAGTCGTAATATAGACAAATTAAAGATTAACAATTATCTCCAAATAATTATGCTTTTTTTGGCATTTTAATTAGAATTATTAAGTAAAAGAATTGGCATTTAAACAAGTTCCAATAAAGTATTGATAAACCATGATAGTGAAGTATGATATTATAACAAATTCTATTTACAAATTAAAAATCTAGATGGTAAAATGGAAATAAATCTCCATGCTAAAAATCGTATTTCATGTTTTTAAATATATATTTATGTTTAATTATATATTATTTTTTATTATACTTAATAATAAGATTTAAAATAAAATTATAATTAATTAGTTTTATGATTTTTTTTTAATTTTAATAATGCAATAAATATAATGAATTATTAATATTATAGATAATAAAATATAAATCATTTGATTATTAAAAAATAAAAATAACAATAACAATAATAATAATATGGACTAGTTTAAAACCATATTTAAAATATTTACAAATATAACTTTTTAATATCTTAAAAAATAGATTTTTCTTTAATTTTTTTTATAAAATTGTGATAAATTATAACTATAAAAACAATATATTTTTACTTGTAAATTCACATCTAATGCATCAAACTGCATTCTCTCATAAGCAGACTCGGGCATGACAATATTCCTTGTGGAATGTTTAGTACATTGTTTTTCAAAAATCTCTCCATTACTTGACGACGAAAAAAGCAAAATGAGACTACGTAATATATTAGAAGATATGCAGTGATTCGTTACATTCGCGGATAGGAAATCTTAACACGAAATTGGCATAGATCGATAGGATCGGCTAACTGGTATAAATTAACATATGGAGTTAGCTGAGAGCATCTAAATTCACTTTATGGATAAATACAGTTAAGTAATTTCAGAATGAATATAAATTTTTACATGGCTTTTCTTTCTCACATGTTAATCCCTTGCCACATAGTATATCCTAATGTTAATCCCTTGCCACATAGTATATCCTAATGATCTATGGATCTTAAATTCATATACAGTATTGGAATTAGCAGCAATTCTGGTCATTTAACTAGTTTTGGAAATCCGGTCTATTACTATTAACCATAGTTATTAAATTAGAATTTGAGTTGGATTTGATTTGATATATTTTTTCAATTTGTTTGAACATGAAAAAATGTGGGAATATATATTTTAATATGATTAACCTATTATTTATTTATTTATTTTAAAATTCCAAAAGATTAAACTTAATGATATTCGTATTAAAAATTTAAAAAAGAAATCATCAAATCATTTTTTTATACTTAACATGTATTTTGTATATCTATATAAAATATCCAAAAATAGTGAAGAACAAAATGCATTAAAATTATTGGTATTGCAAAATGAGAAAAAATGTAAACAAAATCTAATAACATAAATAACAAAACTTGAAATATGAAGTTTAACATAGAGAATGAGACACCCCATATTAAAAATAAGCTTAAACTAATCTCCACATGTCAAGAAATTTATGATTTAATCACTATTCTTTTGGGATCCAAATTTATTTAACAATGTGTGTATAGATTATTCTTTGTGCAACAAAGACAAATGAATGTCTAATTGAATTCCACACTACTTGAATTTCTTTCGCAATGGACTTAATATTATTATTATTATTATTATCATCCAATTTTAAGGTCATGACCAAGCTAGACACCAAATTGGTATATGAGAACCCCTTCTTTTTGGGACCAGGGACCCACCTCAAAGCACATATTTGACTATTAAATCTACAAAGACATACATACTCTATCTGGTATATTGTAGTATATGATAATTGCTATTATCCAGAAAAAATAGAAAAATGAAAATATAAGTTTTAAAATTTCATTTTTTTAAAATATAAAACTTATACTTCTCTACAATATTTTAATTAAAAAATTATAATTTCTAATAAGTAACTTACAATTAATTAGCTAAAAAAAATTAATATAGAATTTCTATAATTTTTAAAATATAAAACCTATACTTCTCTACAACATTTTAATTAAAAAATTATGGTGCAAGAAGTTGTTGGGTCTCTGTCTTTCTTTGATGTTCTCATTTCAAGGAATGATGAAGGTTCTTTCTCCCAGCAAGTGTTTGGGAAGAAAACCCATACTGAGTAGTATCTTCATGTTAGCTCCCATTACCTCCATGTCAGCTCCCATCATTTTCCCTGCTCAAAAGTTGGGTGTTCTCAACATGCTTGCTACGCATGAGCAATATCTTCATGTCAGCTTCCATCATTTTCCTGCTCAAAAGTTGGGTGTTCTCAACACACTTTCTACTTGTGCACTGAGAATCTTTAATGAAAAGAGTCTCGATAAAGAAAAGCCCCATCTCCTTAACGTGTTTGTTAATAATGGTTATAGTAGGCACCAGGGTTAGAAAGTTTTCTTAAAACCAGCAAGAATTCCTTGGTCAAGAAAGACCCTAAAGATTGAGTCTTACGGGTTAATCTCCCTTTCATCCAGGGGACCACTCACAAGATTGTGAGAATTCTTAGGAAGCATAATGTTCCCTCAAATTTTAGACCCCTTAACACTATTCGTAGCTCCTTTAGATCAATAAAAGACTCTGTTGACCCGAAGGATATGAAAAGTGTCCATGTTATTTCATGTTCCTGTGGGACCCCCTATGTTGGGTGAGATTGGTCGATCTATTAATTAAAAGATTTAGGAGCACTTAGATGACATAAAACATGGGAGAACCCGATCTTCCGCCCCAAAAAGACACTTGGAAAAAAGTAAGCATCACATTTGTATTGAGGAGGCCTAGGTTATTGCTAAGATTGCGTCTTTTCATCACCGGAAATTTAGGGAAGTCATAGAAACTGAGAAAAGGCTGAGCAATCTCAATAGGGATGACGAGTTGCAAAATTAGCAGGTGTTGGATCCGTGCCCTTTCTTCCTAGCCACCCTGTGCCCCTCTCCCGCCCCTTCTGTTGTCCTTTCCCCGTCATCCTCTGGATTGGTTTTCCTTTTCCCTTTCTTCTCTTTGATTTTTTATTCAATAATCTATTTATTCATTTTAATCGAAAAAAATTTATTAGTTTTTTTAAATGGGTTCTTAATTTTTTTATTTATTAATTATTTAGCATAATATATAAATGAATAAAAATCTGTTATACCAAAACATACATATAATAATTGTAATTAAATAAACCAATTAACCATACCTTGAATATAATAAACATAAATAAATCAAATTAACTAACTAATTAAACATAGTTATATTTTTCTATTGACTTTTATTTATATTCTAATAGAAATCGTTGCATTTCTAATGTAGTTAAACTTTGTTTTTAATTAAACTAAAAATTAAGTCAAATAACTAACTAATTAATTAGGTTATTTAGTTATTACTCATTTATTATTTCTTCTTATTATTTCATATAATAGTATTAATATAAGTCTTTTTCTAGTCTTTGAAGATTTAGATAGCAAAATAGAGTCTATTAATTAATTCTTAGTTTGCTCTCAATTTAGTTGAAGGCAAGAAATTTGCATTTAATCGCAAAAGAAACAAAACTAACTAATTAATTATTTAACTAACTAATTATATGTATATCGGCTAGATATCAGGATCTAAAAATTAAAAAAGAGTTTATTAATTAATTCTTAGTTTATTCTCAATTTAGTTGAATGCAAGGAATTTGCATTTAATCGCAAAAGAAATAAAACTAACCAATTAATTATTTAATTAACTAATTATATGTTCCCCTCCACATCTCTTGTTCATGTTGGTTACCCACACTTGTTGGTTCAATAACCGCCTAAAAATGAATTATGATGTCATTTCCCCATAAAACTCCTCTAAAAGTTGATATAGATCACAACCAAACCTAAATTCAACAACTATATATATATTTTTAGTAACTTACTGACTATTAATTAACTACAATTTTTAAATATAGAATTTCTATAAACATTTAATATATAAATTATTGTTTTTTATTCTTATATTTAAAAAAAATCTCCAAATTTTAATATAATTTTTTTATAAAACTAATAGGTTTCATTTTTTTAATATAAAACTCATGGTGAACCAATCATTCTTATTTTTTATCTCTTAATAAAAAAAAACTAATTTCTCAACTTTTCTTTCTTTTTAATGTAAAACATCCATATTAACATATTTTTCCACCATCTGATCTTATGGGCGAATTTTCGAACTTTCTCCTTGCTTTCTCTTTTGAATTTGGTGAGACTGTTCATTACTATAAGACAGTTTCCTGTTATTTGCAATGTTCATTTACCAAGCTATCGGGCCACCGGAATAAAACTTGGATCTCATTTTTTTAACCATTCCAGTTGATGGACATCATCTGGTTCTGTCAAATGTCTTCTGTGAACTCGGCATTGGGCCACTGAAAGAAATTTAAACTTTTGTCCAGTCTAGTGGACGGAATTCACTAATGGAAACAACAATGGATCTTCGTTAAATAACGGTTTCGCAACGGGCCACAATGGAATTTAAGATCACTAAGAAAAAATACGAAAGCTTGCTTGGTCGGATGAACAGACTTCGAGTAATGGAAATGGAAATAAATATTTGTAAATTCATCTTTGTTAAATATTTTATTTAGGCAGTACTGCCTCCATAGCCTGAGCCTGTGAAACCCCAAAAATGCAGCAACTTCTCAACTCGTTGAAACCAGAAGGGGAACTTAAGTGACTTAATTTTTTGTATAAATGGATGACTGGGACAAAATAAAGATGCTAAGACAGATTAGTATCACAGAGTAAATTTATAGGGTTTTGTTTAACTGCGGCCATAGTTATAAGGGTTGGTTCGTTGTTGAAACTGCATTGCAACATCTTCCCTGTTCTAGTGGCAGCAGGTCCTCTATTTCCTTGTTAAAGTTGCGGAAACTCCCTTGTAGTGGTAGCAACTCGGCTGTAGATTGTTACTAATAGAATATTGTATTTTTGTTAAAATATACGTTTTATATGTTGCAAATTTAATATTGGTCTCTGGTATTTTATATTTGTTAATGAGTGTCGCGGTAGATGTGTATTATGTTGTGCTATCTTTCTTTTACTTTCGTATCAAAGCTAGAGGATTCAAAGCATTGATAATTTTTTTGGGCGTAAGAACAAAGTTGGTGTTATATGTGAAATGTTTGTAGTAAAATATTATTTGCATGGTCTTTTGGATGAGAAATTTGTGAGCTTGTAGTATAGTTTTAAAAATCAGAAGCATAGTTTTAAAAACTGGAATTAGTGATTAGATCGGTTTATTTAATAAATTTGGTTTGAAATACAGATCTAAATAAACGGGTTTTTTTAAAAATACATTAAATAATTAGTTTTTAATGAAAAAATATTTTTAATTAAAAAATTGCATTAAATAGTTAGTTTTTAATGAAAAAATATATTTTTAAGATTTAAAAATCATGATTGCAATCCAATAGAGACAAAATATGCAAATTTTGCTCATTTATATACCATGTAAAGGTGCATATGTCAAAATGGTACCGATTGCAATACATATCATTAAAAAAATACATAAGCAACGAGGCTAAGAATGACCTATAATGTCAAAAAAGAATGCTACAAGCTATGATGAAATTGGCCTACTACAAGTCTACTTATATGATATTAGTGATCGACATTATCACTTAAACATCTCATGAGTCATCGTGATCAAACACAGTTCGTTGAGTTTCAACTCCCAAACTTTGCAACTGCTTGAGTCACAAACTTGTCTATTGGTTCAGTGACTTGAGCCTCAAACATCAGAAGGTATTCTACCCTAATATGCCCTATTACTTCATTTGTTGCTCCACATGGCTTTACATGCCCTCCTATCCCAGCCAACTATTGCTTGAACTTACTAGTACCTCCTCCTTCAATAGATTTTTGGCAATATTTGCAAAGCATTTAGCCATCAATCATATCACAATGAGCCCATGCAATGTTCTTGGCTTTCAGAGGCCTCATGACTACTACTTAGCTCAAACTCTATGTTGTTTCACTACGCTAGCAAAGACTGACCACTCTCCAAGCTCCCAATCAAACTCACAAAAACTCCAAATGAGATGTGCGACGAAAATGAGAGAGGTGAGCTCCTTTTAAAGGCTTGGAGAGGGTTTTCCTTTTTAGAGAAACAAATATTTTCCCTCCAAAGCACCCTAGAAGTTTCCTAAATTGTGTTGCATGGATCAAACCAGTAAGTTCCGTCCTAAACCGACCGATTAACAGTGGCTTTTATGGTTTCTGGGCGAAGTAAGGGGTTGAACCCGATTTTTCTACTAGTTTCACCCGATCGGCTAATGAGCCGACTGGTTTGACTGGTTTTCGGTTCAAACCAACCGATTTTTAAAACAATGGCATGTAGATATATGGTCATATCTAGAATAATCATTGAGGCATATTGTTTGCTATTGTGGATTGAGCAAGGGAAGAGTCATTGTTCATTGGAGGGATTGGCCGTATCAATGTGTGAAAGTGCTCTTACTCTCCATTTGAATATTTTCAGCTAACTATGAGAGATGACATTGAATACTAGTAATGTTCAATCAATAGTACCTATTTTGACTAAGAAAAATTATGATTCTCAACCTACTAGAATGAGAACATTGATGTGTTCCATTGATATTTGGAGATATTTTACTTATGTGTGTTCATAACCTATTGATCAAACAACAAAGATGCCTCTAAAAAATGTTGAGTGAACATTATTAAGGGAAAAAAAATAATGATATAAGAGCTCTTAGCCTTATTCAACAAGGTGTAGATGATGTGATATTTCTAAAGGCTTCAAGTGCTTAGTGTTTGAAGAAGGCATGAGACACTCTTGAATCATGTTAATAGGGTGTATCCAAAGTGAAGAATGTCAAGTTACACAGTATAATAAGGTATTTTGAGAATCTAACAATGAAAGATAGTGAAATCATGGATAGTTTTATGACTTGGGTCATGAGTATTGTTAACTAATTGAGACACTATGGAGAAGGCATGTTAAATAAGGGAGTGATTGAGTAATGTCTTCATAGTTTTCCAAATAAATTTGAAGTCATGATTGTACCTGTAGAAGAGTTTAAAGACATGAGTAAACTACAAATAGATGAGTTGATTGGTTCTCTAAGTTCACATGAATCTAGTATGACTAGACATTAAATAGTGCATTGGAGAATGTCTTAAAAACTTAGCTACAATTTACAAAATGAACACGCAAAAGAAGTTAGAGTAATCTAAGAAGAGACAACATACTTTCTGATCATAGATGTAGAAGAGATAATTTTGAATATGAGGAGAAATATCAACAACACCCTCCTAATTTAAGGGGGGGTGACAATAGAACCTAGTAGCAACGAAATCAAAGGTACAATAAGTGTAAGGTGAAATTCTATTATTGCAAAAAGTTTGGTTATTTTGGAAAATTGTGATTCAGATCATCCATAGTAATATTTTCATGTAGATTTAGGTTTAGTTTTTTGAAATGAGTTGGCATTTTGTTTTTTTGCGCATTTGTGTATTTATCTAGTTTTGATTAGTAAACTCCTCCTTCAATCTATCACTCAAGATTTATGTCCTAAAAATAGATCCTAGTTTGGATTTGAAACATTAACAAGATGCAAATATTAATGTGGATGATCTGAATCACAATTTTCCAAAAGACCACCACAAAATATTAAAATCAAACATATGGTTATTTTGCTAACAAGTGTTCGAAGAAGTAGGCAAATATTGATAGGTAGTTTATGCACATCACATAAATTTCTAAAGATAATCAAGAGACAACATTTTATACCTGTAACGTGACTCAAGAATGTTCAGATGATATTTGGGCTTCAGAAAATAGATGTAGAAACAACGTGACTAAAAACAAGAATTTGTTTGCCAATCTAGCCACTAGTATTCAGTCTAAGGTCAAGGCAGGAAAAGATAATAAGGTGTCATTAAAATTAAAGGAATGATTGTTTTTAACACTAAAAATGGTGAAAGGTTAAAAATTGATGATGTGAACTATGTACCTAGTTAAAAATGAAATTTTTTGAGTATTGGATAACTAATAGAGAAAATGTTGAAAATGTAACAAGATGATGGAGCTTGGTGAAAAGAAGTCATCTTCACTAAGTGGTCCCGCAAGCTATTTTTGGCGCAAAGTCTATTTTTAGACATATGGATCATGGTCTATGAGTTGCAGGATGCTATTTGTAGATGATTGGTCATGTTGGTAAAAATAGATGGACCTCTATTTTTAGACATATGGACGGAGTCTTTTTTTAGACTGCCAGTCTAAATATAGAACACTCGAATATTATTAGCTCTTAATAATATTTGGACTATAAACATTATCTTATTCTCTTGGAGCACTTCAGTTTGAGGCAGAGATGTGGCACATGCAACTTCCAGAAGGAAATACGCTTCTCTTATGGGTTGCTTGACCTATTGCATGAAGGACTTCAGTTAGAACTCAAGTGATTGAGTTTGGTGGAGTTGATTAAGGAGTTGATGGAGTTGTGTTGAGTTTGACTTAGTTGAACTAGTTGTATTTAGTCTAACTTACAAATAGACTAAGTGATGAGTGATGTGAATTAGTTATTAATTATTTCACTAATTTTTAACTCCTGAATCAACTAAAGAATACATTAGTTAACTCAGTGCATGGACAGTTCAGTGGAGACAAGTGTTAGAGGTGAGTGAAAGGGCAAGACAACTGTCAGTTGTGACTATAGTTGTGCATGAGATTTGCACAATCAGTGGATTGAGATTGCCAATGAGGATTGCATAGTGTTACACAAGGGAAATATGAGTTTTGATCAGCCATTCTCATTCTATTCTCATGCAGGATTGCGCAGTGGAGGCAGGCAGGCAGCGGAGGAGATTTGAACCTGTGATTGATTTAGATCTGAGCTAGTTTGTGTGTAACAGGTGGAGATAGTACTCAGTACTTGTGAGGAGTATTGTACTATGTATTGTTACATGTTCTCAATCATTATAATATACAGATAGTTGGGGGTTTTTTGCTGCATGCTTTCCCCGTGATATATTGTGTTGATATGTGTGATTGATGCTTCAATGTGCACATGCGGTTGTTTCTTAATTCCGCAAAATTGATGATCAATGTAGAGGAGGTTATGTATTATCCATGATTCCGTAAATAGTGTATAATCAGGATAATCTCTGTGAATAAGTGTCATATTATTCAAAATTTCTACATGGTACCAGAGCCAGGTTTATTTCTAGAAAAAGTTATACAGGATATCAAAGCGAGTATTGATCATTGGATGTATTATTCATAAAGTGTTTACATTTTATTTCTACTGGCAGAGTCTATAATCGGGCCAAGTAGCCTCTAGATTCATATTTCTTTTGGAAGGTGATATATCTGGTGAATTCCCATACAGTTGATCTCTGTACAAGAAATACTTTGTTCTCACGAATTTTAGATCAGAAGTGGTTGAGTTTTGAGCTGGTGGAATTTGAATTTTCACCAGTGTTTTCTTGGTGTCGAAGTTGAAATGTATTTCAACGGATTGCGATTGGAGTATGCCCTTGAAGGCAGCTCGAATTATATTGCATGGAAGACAGGAGAGAGGCAGTGTTAGATGACAATGGGTTGAAGGAGTTCATAGATGCGGATGTCCCAAAACCTACTGATGTTGCTCAAGTCAGGGATTGGAAAAAGAAGACAGAAAAGTGTCGACGGATTCTGTTGGAGGGTGTGAGGGATCACATTGTATCCAGCCTCCATCGAAAGGCTTCTCCATACTTGATGTGGAAAGCGTTGACAGACTTATTCTAAAGCAAGAGCGACCAGAGGAAGTTGGCGCTGAAGGATAAACTCAGAAACATAAAGTGTGATAAAGGTGACAGTATGCCCAAGTATCTCACAAAGTTCACCCAATGCCGGGATGACCTAGGAAGTGTGGGGGTGACTGTCGATGATGAGGACTTGGTGAGCTTGGCTCTCCTTGGTCTTCCGAATAGTTGGCATTCCTATCAGGACTCTATCAATGGTCGAGAGAAATTGTCAGGATGGGAGAGACTTTGGTCGGATCTTGTGCAAGAGGAGATTAGGTGGAATACCAGAGACAGATCTTCATCAAAGGCATCTGATGAAGAAAATTGCACTTTGGATGCCAAAGCAAAGAAGGGGAAGAACAAGAAAGCTTCTCATTTTGGTGCGAAAGGCAAGAAGCAGGACATCTCTAAGGTGAAGTGCTTTCACTGTCACCAGCATGAACACTATGCCACAAAGTGTCCGTAGAAGAAGAAAAATAAGTAAGTTGTTGTATCTATAGTGGGAGAGGCCTTAGCCTTACAGTTTGAGTTGGATTTTTCGCTGATCGCATGCTTGGTATCAAGTGTGATGGGATCGGTATGGTTCTTCGATAGTGGTGCGTATTTTCACATGACAGGAGATCGAGATTTCTTTTCTGATCTAGATGAGAAAGATCTTGGAGTGCACATCAAGATGGGCGATGATGGTAGATACAACGACCGATATCAGTACCATTTCCTTTAAGAGGGAGTCTAGTATACCCTTCGTATTGAAGGAAGTGGTGCATGTTCCAGGATTGAAGAATAATCTTATCTTTGTGGTGATGTTAGGAGACAAGGGATATGATGTTTTCTTTAGCTAGGGAAAGGCTTTCTTGTGCAGTAAGACAACTGGAGAAACCTAGAAGATAGGGGTTTGAGTCAAGAACCTTTATCAGTTGCATGTAGATGACTTCTCAGCAATGGCATGCAAGGCAGAAGGAGTGGTGAGCTGGGATGATGGTGAGATGTAGCACTGGAGATTGGGCCACCTTCACCATGGAGCCTTGAAGATTCTGCAATAGATTTCTACTGGGCTTCCTAAAGGCACCCTTGCGCAGTCAGATCAGTGCAAGGGGTGTACTTTGGGAAAATTTGTGAAAGCCACCTTTCACAAGAAGGATAGTCGCGCCACGACGATCCTTGAGAGAATTCACACAGACGTGTGTGGACCTTTCTCAGTAGCTTCAACAACAAAGCATAGGTACTATGTGATCTTTGTTGATGATTTCTCCCAAAAGTATTGGATCTTCTTCATGCAGAAGAAGAGCAAGACATACTCAAAGTTCTGTGAGTTCAAAGCACTGGTCGAGAAGGAATCGAGGAAGAAGGTGAAGGCTCTTAGGAGCAATAATGGTGGTGAATTCATCTCTAGTGAGTTCAAGGACTTCTAGTGTAGAAGGGATTTGAAGAGAGCTCATAGCTCCCCATATCCCACAACAGAACGGGGTCGCTGAGCGGAAGAACAAAATGATCATGGGTGTTGTACGAACGATGTTGCATGATCAGAGCCTACCCCTTCACTTGTGGGTGGAGGCATGCAATACTGTAGTATATGTGCAGAACCGTTGTCCTCACAAGGTACTTGGCATGAGTACACTCGAGGAGGCTTATTCTGGTAAGAGGCCTAATATTTCCCATTTGAGGATTTTTGGTTGTCCTGTTTACATGCATGTGACGAAGGATGCCAGGAAGAAGCTGGAGCTGACTGTAGAGGTTGGGATATTTGTGGGGTACACTGATGTGCCCCACAACTATTGTGTGTATTTTCCAGACAGTCGTAAGACTGTTGTGCGACAGGATATAAAATTTCAGGAGGAGAAAGCCATGAAGTGTTTGTTTGAGAGGGAGCCACACTTGCATGCAGATGAGGAGCTATTAGTTCCTAAGGATGAGCTTCAGGACATGGATCAACCACAAGATGAAGTTCATGGAGTGGAATATACCACTCATGTAGCACCAACCATCAGAGGGTGAAAGCTCACTACAGAAGCTGAGAAACTGGCTTGAGATGTAGAGAAGGTTGTAGGACCACCTATAGCAGAGCGCACACAGAGATAGTCACCTGATTGGTACACTAGATACATGGCTCTTGTGAGAAAATGTGTCGTGACTGAGCCATCCTCTTTCAAGGAAGTTGTGAAGGATCCTTCATGGGTAGATGCCATGGTGGAAGAGTATGATTCGATTGTCAGAAACAGTGCATGGGAGATCGTCCCAAGACTGGAGGGGAAATCAGTGGTGGGTTCGAGATGGATCTACAAAGTGAAGCAGGCAGCTGACGGGAGTGTGGAGAAGTACAAGGTAAGATTTGTTGCCCGAGGCTTCTCACAGATAGAGGGGACCGATTGTGAGGAGACCTTTGCACCTGTCGCAAGGTATTCTTCCATATGGACAATTCTTGCTCTCTCAGCATAGATGGGGTCGCACATTCATCAGATGGATGTGAAGACTGCATTCCTCAATGGAGTCATTGAGGAGGAAGTGTACATAGAGCAGCCTAAAGGTTTTGAGATCTTCAGTAGCGAGTTGCATGTGTGTAGGCTCAAGAGAGCATTGTATGGGTTCAAACAAGCACATTGTGCTTCATACACACGGATAAAAAGTTATTTCACTAGACATGGATTCTCCAAGAGTGTGGCAGATCCTAAACTATACCAGATTGTGGTGGAGGGTAAGTTGCTTATCATTGTACTGTATGTAGATGATTTGATTCTAACAGGATATGAGCTGTTGATACTTTCATGCAAGGAGAATCTTGCTCGAGAGTTTGAGATGAAGGAGTTGGGCCTCCTTCATTATTTCCTAGGATTAGAAATTTGGCAGCGCGGTGATGGACTATTTGTTTCTCAGGGTAAGTATGCCCGGGAAATACTCGAGAAGTTCAACATCGATGGCTGCAAGCTTGTTGATACTCCTCTTCTTGTAGGTTGGAGGAAGGAGGGTGCTGCTTCAGCGGAGGTAGTGGATGCCACTATTTATCAACAGTTGGTGGGGTCGCTTATGTATCTGGTCAATACACCACTCAATATATGCTATGTTGTTAACCAGCTTTCACAAGCTATGGTTAAGCCAACCAAGCTCTTATGGAAGGCAAGAAAGCATGTATTGTGTTATCTTAGAGGCACATCGAGATATGGATTGTGGTACAAACAGGAGGATGAGGTGAAGCTATGTGGCTTCACAGATGCAGATTGGGCAGGGAGACCAACGGGTAGAAAGAGCACATCTGGAGGGATCTTCAGTATCGGGTCGACAACAGTTTCTTAGTACAATAGGAAGCAGAGATCCATGGCACTCAGTTTAGCAGAGGCCGAGTATATGGCAACACGTTTGGCTGCATGCGAGGCTATATGGATGAGGAAGATCCTGGTCAGGTTGTTCGGGTCACACTTGGAGCTTACTGTGATTTACTGTGATAACCAGAGTTGCATTAAACTCTCGGCTAATCTAGTATTCCATGATAGATCCAAGCACATCGACATCAGGTCCCATCATATCAGAGATTGTGTGCAGCGGAGAATCATGTTACTTTCATATATTCCCATGGAGGATCAAGATGTTGATATCTTGACGAAGGCGCTCACCAGGAGCAAACTCGAATACCACAGAGACAGGATAGGGGTTACAGATAATCCATATCTTGTTTAGAGGGAGTGTTGAAAATGCAACAAGATGATGGAGCTTAGTGAAAAGAAGTCACCTTCACTAAGTGGTCTCGCGGGCTATTTTTGGTGCAAAGTCTATTTTTAGACTATGTCTATTTTTAGACATATGGATCATGGTCTATGAGTTACAGGATGCTATTTGTGGATGATTGTTCATGCTGGTAAAAATAGATGGACCTCTATTTTTAGACATATGGGCGGAGTCTATTTTTAGACTACCAGTCTAAATATAGAACAGTCGAGTATTATTAGCTCTTAATAATATTTGGACTATAAACATTATCTTATTCTCTTGGAGCACCTCAGTTCGAGCTACAGATGTGGCACATGCAACTGGCAGAAGGAAATACGCTTTTGTTATCGGTTACTTGAGCTATTACATGAAGGACTTCAATTAGAACTCAAGTGATTGAGTTTGGAGGAGTTGATTGAGGAGTTGATGGAGTTGTGTTCAATTTGACTTAATTGAACTAGTTGTACTTAGTCTAACTTACAAATAGACAAAGTCATGAGTGATGTGAATTAGTTATTAATTAATTCACGAATTATTAACTCATAAATCAGTTGAAGAATACATCAGTTAACTCAGTGCATGGACATTTCGGTGGAGACAAGTGTTAGAGGTGAGTGAAAGGGCAAGACAATTATCAGTTTTGACTATAGTTGTGCATGCGATTTACACAATCAGTGGATTGAGATTGCCAATGAGGATTGTGTAGTGTTACATAAGGGAAATATGAGTTTGGATAAGCCATTCTCATTGTATTTTCATGCAGAATTGCGCAGTGGAGGCAGGCAAGAAGCGGAGGAGATTTGAACGTGTGATTGATTCAGATCTGAGCTAGTTTGTGTGTAACAGGTGGAGATAGTATGAGTACTTGTGAGGAGTATTTTACTATGTATTGTTACATGTTCTCAATCAATATAATATACAGATAGTTGGGGGTTTTCAGCTGCATGCTTTCCCCATGATATACTGTGTTGATATGTGCGATCGATGCTTCAATGTGCGCATGCGATTGTTTCTTAATTCCGCAAAATTGATGATCAACATGGAGTAGGTTATGTATTATGCATGATTCCACAAATAGTGTATAATCAGGATAATCTCTGTGAATAAGTGTCATATTATTCAAAATTTCTACAGAAAAGGTACAAAGTTCTCTTCAAGAATAAAGTATGCACAATCATTGATAAATATCCAAGCAACTACTAGCAAGGGTGGATATGAAAAAGAATAGGATTTTTCCTCTTATAATGAGAAATGAATTATCTTCGTTATTGAATGCTTATAAAACTAATAGGTTGGATGAATCTTGGTCATGACATTTAAGACATGATCATTTATATTTTGGTGGTCTAGATTTGTTGTAGAAGAAATAGATGCTGAAAGTGTTACCCAATATTAAAGAAGCAACAAACTCATATGAAATTTGTGTATTTTCGAAGCATCATAGAGAGAAATTAGTATCAAGTTTCAAATAGGGGAAAGCTCCAATGGAGATTGTACACACAAATTTTTGTGGACTAATGAAAACATTCTCACTCATTAGGAATGTTTACATTTCAACTTTTAATGATGATTACAGTAAGAAAACTTGGGTTTGTCTTTTGAAACAGAAATATAGAGCTTTCATTGTATTCAAAATGTTTAAAGTTATGGCTGAAAAATGAAGTGGAAAATATATTAAATTTTAAGATTAGATAGAGGTGGTCAATATATGATAAATGATTTCAATGATTTTTGTAAGTCTTGTAGAGTCAAGAGAAACTTTACTACATGTTACACTCCACAACAAAATGAAGTGACCGAAAGGAAAAATCAAACCATCATGAATATGGCTTGAAGTACGTTGAAGGAAAAGAATCTACCAAATGGATACTAGGGACAAGCAATTACTTACATTGTTTCTATTCTTAATATCTAAGTCTAATTAAGAGTGTGAAGGACCAAGTTCTCAAAGAAGTTTGGAGTGGTAAGATTTGCAATAAATTTAATTTAATAAGTTTTGGATGAGTTTCTAATGCACATATACCTAAAGAGTCGAGAAAGAAGTTGGATGAAAAAATGAGAATTGTAACTTTATTTCATACATAAATAGCATAAAGAATATAGAATTTATAATCCCATCACCACGAAGTATATTATCAATACAAACATCGAGTTCAAGGAAGAAAAAACTTGGGATGGAACCATATATAAATTGGCTACAAAGGGAGTTGTACTATCTCATGGAGATGATGACGGATATGAGGAGGAAGTATAAGGTGGATAGTTGAATCCATGTACACCTGCTATCTATGTCACAAGGTTCACTAAACCTAATCTTTGAGGTTTGGAATTAGACGAACTTCAATGATTAAGGTTCATTTAGGTTTGAGAAGGTTCGACTTATCTTATTTTTCTCTGTGTTCAAGTTTGGTAACACAAAATGTTATTTATATTTGCATTCAGGTTTGATAACATAAAATCTCTGATAGAAGAGTGTAAGGATCGATAAAATGACCTCCATCTCTTATGATGATAACTAAACCACCAATGATGAACATTTCACTATGTTTGGGCAAATCATGATGACACATTTCATTACCTCTAGGAAAACCATGATGGCACCACAATGGAACATTTCATTGCATCTAGGAAAACCATAATGGCACTACGATGGCACATTTCATTACATCTAAGAAAATCATGATGGCACATTTCATTATGTCTGGGTAAAGCATAATGACTACCCAAATGAAATCCTTCAACATAAGACTTTTTCTTACGTGGCTTTTAAAATTATCGAATAACTAAAATACCTTAGTGTTAGTCTCCTGATTTGGTAGACTACCAAACATACATAGGCGATTAACTCAGTGTACCTCTCACATATCACGTGCATTCGTGGAATATTAACCAATACCCTTAATTTGACTACATATTGGAAAATCCATCTGAAAATCACAGTATTTAACCCCCTACCAATATGAACCCAATATAGCTTCCCAATTAAAAAAACCCCTATTTTCACTAGATGTTGTAGGTATCCATTTTTTAATTAACATTTTTTATACCCTTTTATATTTTTCATTAACTTTGAGTAACATTTTTTATATTTTCCAATATAATATCCCTTTAACCCCTATATATACCCCATATATTGTGTCATTTTCTCCTCAATATATATCCCCCAATATGAACCCACGTGGTATGATATTGCTCCCCAGCGAAACCCCTGTGCAAACATAGAACAATGAAAATGGCACATTATAGGTTTAACATGATATATAAAGTGTAATTCAAACACAACAATATTGTTAACACCTTATTAAGTTAACCTATTTTAAAATCCACATGTAGATATAAATTAACACATTTTGAATTATGTATCATTAGATTAATTATTTTTAACGTATTTTAAAATATATATAATTGAAGAAATTAGGAGTAATGTTATTACTAGCACAATGACATTAATAAATGTGGCTGATGTACATCAATAGATGTATATACTTGTAACAAACCAATAAATATAACAAACCAATAAATATACACAAGTACAATTGTAGTTTTTATTGTAATTTTAATGAGTACAATATTTATTTACTTTTTAATAGATATATTTTTTAAGAAAATAAAAATATATTTAATGATTTAAAAACTAAAAAAAATATTAAAACCATATCCATCACTCTCATCATTTGAATGCCTTGTCATACTTTTGAAAGGTTTGTGGCAGTTAATCACCCCCTTTTATTGTTACTTAGTGAAGATACTTCAAATATATCTGTAGGGTTTCATGGATATAAAATGCTTACAATATTTTAATTTTCTTAAGAAATAAAAATTAAAAAAAATGATATAACCTTATATATAATTAAGAAAAATTATAATATTACTTATATGTGGGTGATAACATGGAGTTGGGTTACATTTTTTGGCAAGAGAAAGCATGGTTAGGTGGAAACAAAGAGGGCTTCATCGAGCAATTTAGGCACTTGGAGGAGCTCCTTGAGCACTACAATTGTGGCTTGATCAAGAGCTAAAAAAAATCCTCAATCGATCTTTAGGGATCGATTGAGCCATTTTCTTCTATTAAAATGCCTATTGTGGTCTGCATGCCATTTGTAGAGACTGTGGGACAATTAATAGCTTGGCTGAGAGTATTTGAACAACTCAATCGAGAGTTTTGGAGCTTGATCGAGAAATTAGAGCTTGGAGTGATCCAATAAACCTTGCCAACAACCCCACCAACATCCGAGAGGCTTAAACAAAGGTAGGTATTCTATATTTTTGTTTTTAATTTTTTTTTTTTTTTTGGTGAAAGATTAACCAATTAATTCGAAAACAAGAAAAGAAAAAAATCCATGAAAACCACCAAAAACAATAAACAAAAACCTTCAAAAACAACTTAGAAAACACCCAAAACCAACAAGGAAAAGCACAGAAAACCCAAAAAAAAAATCATTCAAAACAACATATAAAACCACAAAAGACAACCAAAAAAATGCTTTGAAGCCACCAAAAAAAGATAATTTAGGATTTATTTATTTATTTTTACTTGCAATTGTAGCATGTTTCATTTATTAAATGCATATTTTATGATTTTGAATGGTAAAAATATTACTTTCTAATTATTTTAGGTTTTAAAGTTTTTTT
>APFE030914686.1:56326-69553 GCA_000404065.3 Pinus taeda | reverse complement strand
GATCTATTTAAATGCAAGGTATAGGATAAGGTATATTTTGAGCATGAACAAACATACTTACACATTTCCACCATACTAGGTTGTATAGTGTGCATCTCGACACAATAACATACAAAATTTGTAATGCTATTCATAACCTAGATTTAGTTGAATTTTCATTTTTATTAAAAGAATATCATATCAACTTAGTTAAATTATTGATGGATTAAATTTTAGTTATGTATTGATTCTAAAATCTAAATTATGGGATTCACACTTTTTCTTATAAAGGATCAATCGAGCTATATAGCTTGATCAAGCGATGTATATCGATTGCACCCCTGTTAACCATGCAAATGGCTCGACTGAGGGTTTATGTAAACCTAAATTGAACTATTTGAATTTCAAATTAACACTTCTAAATTCCTAAAATCCACAATTTCAGCAACCCTTTTGAAAAATTTCCTACAACACCATTTTGTACTCTGTTGGACTTCGGGAAATTTTTTTCCTAAGGTGGAAGAGTTGATCATGTTGGATTCATGAAGGAATATTGTATCCAAATGACATATTAGTTTGAAATTTTCGAATTCATACGATATTTTTCATCTAATTTATTTTAAACATAGTGCTTAAAAATTGTTAGAACAATTTTAGAGAGGTTGAATAAAAAATCAATAACAGAAAATATAGACAACAAAAATATTTCAAAAAATACCACTATATTTGTTTACAAGTCCTCTTCAAAAGGGTACTCTTGGCTTTTCAAATTTATTTAAATAGTTGAAAAAACACATACATGAACACATGTGTCTACAAAATGAAAATCAAATATTACTTCACCACTATGAAAATTAATAAAAATATAGTTTTTGTATAAAAAAAATAAAATTTTGATATGAAAAACTTAGCTCTCATCTATATATATATATATATATATATATTATATATATATATACATATACATATACATATCAAGATATACATATACATATACATATACATATATATACACACTGAGTTATCCTACATGAACACACACATGCCTCTTAAGATGTGTGAAAATTTGCAAGGACAATAATTTCATTTAATGGAAAATTGACATTTTATAGGACACTAGCTTTTTCCAGAAAATATCATTCAGACAACAACATAATTGTCCACAATTTGTTTTACTCTGAATCAAAATTCACAATGCTTATATGAACTTTGAGGGCCTCAATTTCATAAAAGAGTAAAATTTTGAAATTTCATTGCTGCATTTGGCCCAAAAGCATAACCCATATTCATGCATTCACCAATGTTAATTGGTTTGATAGGTTGAGGAAATGTGTCCAAGACTACATGTATGATAAAACCACCTGTTAAGTAATGAAATAAGTTTCCACAATTTTGTCTAACAATGTTTAAGAAATTGTTTATTATTAAGACAACACTAAAACTACTTGCTAGTGGAGGTAGCAATTATGAAGAATAAACCCTACCCCCCTGGCATAAGAAGCTAGTCAGATCAATGGACGAAGAGGTTTGGAACCATAAAATAGCCCTTGCATCAAATAAAGTGCTCCTCCCCACACATATTATTTATTCTTCTCCTTTTTCAGCGTTGTTAGTGCTAGAGCACTAACCTGCATTGGAGGGCCCTTTCAACATAGGTGTAACCATAACGAAAAGTGTCGCTGAGAAAAGTGACACGTCTACAATTAAGAAAGGTGAGGTGTTCTAGTTTCTAAATAAAATGAGAACACTCTCAATTGATTTTTTATTTAATTCAAATATTAATCCATATCACTACTCCTTGTGTCTGTTGTGGCTCAATTGTCATACTCCATTTCCATCGTTGTTTTTTTAATTGTATTTCACTTCAGTTAAAGCATGGCCATTCGATTTCTTTGGTGGGATTTTGTTTGTAAATCAATAGATGATGTTTGTACATGATTTTTGTTATGCACTTAACCTGCGAGAAAACTAGAATGTTAGATATATGAAACAATATGGCCCTAAACACAGAATATCACATGAATAGAGACAAGTTGCAAAGATATTTTATTATTCATAAATAGAATACATTGTTCACTTGCATCTTTGAGGGGGAAACCTCCAACAGAGCAGAGCTTAATTACAATAAGACTCAATGATTCTTCCCTTGGTATATATGACTATTTATAGCTTTACAACACCAAAAGCCCTAACTACTAGTGTTCCCTTAGATAATATGAGTTAACCAATTTATTTATTAACTATGATCCATTTATAGCTACTTGTGGTCCCTTTTCTATAATTTGGGTCAACCACTAGTAATTATTATTAATGCAAATAATCACTTACAAGATTTATTTACTCAACTAATGAACTATAACTCTGACTAGGCCCTTGAGATTATTATATATATAAAGGGGTTAGGTTTGGATCATAAAATGCCCTCCCCAATTGAAATCAACCTTGTCCTCAAGGCTACGTTGCATAAATTGCTAAAAGATAGTGGTTGGTTCCCATATCACATCTTTTGGAGAGGTGTCTTTCCACTTGATGAGGAATCCCTTGACCATGCAACTGTGGAGATCTCTTTCATGAGTATCGAGGACTTGCTCAGGTCAGAGCCAGATTTAGCCTTCCTCATCTAATTTAGGCAGACTTTTCCAACTCGGAAATTGTTCCCCACAACTTTCCTAAGGCAATACACATGGAAGAATGGGTATATTTTTGAAGTAGTTAGCAGGGCTGGTTTTTAAGTGTCTGCTCCTATATGTTGAAGTACTTAATAAGACCCATAGAATATTAGTTCTAGTTATCGACAACCCCTTTCTTTGAGAGAGATCTACTTATAAGGTTGGAGTTGCAGGAACGACTGGTCACCTACTTGAAATGAATGCACGGAACGAATATAGTCAACCTATTTCTTCATTCTATTTTGAACTTGATGTAGATTATCTTTGAGGTGAGTGATCATGATAGCATGGTTTTGTAGGAATCGATAAACTTTTTTTACTTTGGAACATTTGGAGATATAAGAAACTGGTGAAGGTGAGGGTTAGCCAAACACTGCCTCATATGGATTCATCTTGTTGGCTTCATGATAGTTAGTATTATACCAAAGGTAGCCACTTTACCATTAATGTTATTTTTCTAAAGTGAAGCACTACCGATAGGTCTCTAGAAATTTGTTGACTTCTACTATTTGACCATCGGTTTGGGGATGATATATTATACTCGGTTTGATTTGCATCCCCTCTTGGTTAAAATGTTCCTACCAAAATTTGTTGGTGAAATTTTGGCCTTGATAAGACAAAATGGAGGTCAGCATGCCATGTAATTTGAAGATTTTTTCTACGAAAACTTGAGCCACCAAGGTTGGAATAAATGAGTGTGGTAGTGCACAAAAATGAGCATATTTGGAAAGTCCATCAACAAACACAATGATGACTAATTTTTTGCCTAGATTTGGGAGACTTATAATGAAATCCATGAAAACATTTGTCTAGATGAAAGCAGGGAGTGACAGTGATTGTGAGGTTCCTAGTAGCCTGATCAGTTCCCATTTCTTGCGCTAGCATACATCACATTCTGCTACAAATGTAAGAATATTTTTTTCATGTCGTTCTGGAAGAGAGAGAAGAGTGTCATGCTCATGCATAAGTCTTCTAAAATCTTGAATGTCATGTGACTAGAGAGGAGTCAAATTCTTCCAGGTTGTGGGTTTTAAGGGTTTAAGTCAAGGAAAGCAATACTCAATCCTTATAGCGAATAACCATATCCTTGCGACACTAGTCCTCTGAGGAATTAGTATTTTCTCTTAATCTATTAATGATTTGGGTTAGAGAGGGGTGTGAGAACCATTCATGATGGGCCTCCTTAGTCCAATCTAGTATGGGTTGAGAAAGGGATAAAATGGTGCCCTCATCCTTAAATTGGCATGATAAGGCATCAACCACTACATTGTCATGACCCTTATTCTAAAGTATCTCATAATCATATACCAAATATTTTGTGAGCCATTTATTTTGTTGTGGTAATGATAAGCACCGCTAGAGGAAATATTTTAGGTTATGATGGTCAATGCAGATTTGGAAACAACACCCCAATATGTATGGTCGCTACGTGTCTACTTCTTGTAAGATGGTGATGATTTCTTTCTCATATGTAGATTGATGTAGAGGCTTTCAACTGAGTTGTTGACTTGTGAAAGGAAATGGGCTACCTTCCTATATTAATACTTCACTAATGCTCGTACCTGAAGCATCACATTCAATGAAAAAATGCTTTGTAAAGGATGGTAGGGCCAATACTAGAGTGGAGGAGATGGCCTGTTTGAGAGCCAAAAAGTCCAGTTAAGTTATGCCAATCCAAAGAATACTATTTTCTTGAGAATATTAGTGAGGGGCGTGGCCAATGTGTCCATAATTACAGACAAATTTTTAATAGTATTTTGTGAGACCCAAGAATTCCCTAAAGCTCTTCAAATATTTTGGTTGGGTCTAGTCTTGTATTGCCTAAATATTTTTTGGAGCAAACCTCACTCCTTCATGGTCCACATTGTGTCCCAGATACTCTATTTCTTCCACACCAAAGGAACACTTGGATATTTTATGATCGTGTAGTCGTTGCAATATCTATTTAGCATGATGAAGGTGCATCTCCCATGTTATGTTGTAGATGATAATGTCATACAAAAAGGCTAGGACAAATTTTCTAAGATATGGCTTCAAAAGGTGGCTCATGAGGCCATGAAAAGTGGATGGGGCATTACAGAGACCAAATTCCATGACTAGGAATTCATAGTGGCCTTCATGAGTTCGGAAGGTTTTCTTAAGAATGTCAACTTCCATATTATGTATTTGGTGATAGCCTGAGCAAAGGTCCAACTTGGTAAAATGTTTGGCACCATGTAGCTCATCAAGAAGATCATCAACTATCGTGATAGGAAATTCATCCTTGATGGTGAGCTTGTTAGGGGACCTAAAGTCTAGACACATGAGCTATTCGCAGTATTTCTCTATAACCATGAGCATTGAAGATGAATAAGGGCTAGTGATCGAATGAATAACACTAGCTTCAAGGAGTTCCTTGATGATTTTTTCAATTTCATTCTGTTGGGCAAAAGGATATCGATAGGGGTGGACATTTGGCGGCTTCGTACCTAGGAGCGAAGGGATTCTATGATCATGTTCACCCATAAAGGGTGGGATCTCCTTAGGTTTGTCTAAGACCTTCTGGTGGTGATCTAATACCTATTTCATATCTAGATGAATGGGAGGAGAAGTGGATTAAATGGCATGAATGGAATTAAATTATGTTATTATCCCATGATATCCCTTTTTTAAATGCTTCTCCATTAGATGTGAGATGATAATAGTAGGAGCACTTGCTTGGAGTAGTGTATGAGTGTGGTCATTCTTCTTAAAGCTCATATATAACTCCTGGAAGTCCATTGTGATAGGGCCCATTGTGCGAAGCTATTTCGTACCAAGGACAATGTTACAACTGCCTACTTTAATAGAAACCATGTGGGTTTTGAGGTAATAATCCCCCATTTGAACCTTAATATTTTCATATTGGGCTTCATATTTCATGGTCCCCCATCAACGATAAGGGATTGGAATTTAGATATTAACTTAAAAAAACAATGAACTACTTGCTCTCTTATAAATAAATTTATGTGTGTTACCATTATCAATCAACACCGCTGTTAGCTGATGTTTAATTAAAATTTAAATTTTGAGAGTTTGTGGACAATAAATGTTGTTCAAGGCATGGAGGGAGATAAGCGACTCATCTGGTATAGATGGAGTATCAGTGTTCATTTCTCTTAGGGGTTCATCCTCTTCCTCCTCAGTCACTTCAGTGGATGGAGCTTCCTCAATAGATCTATCTTTAGTAGCCTCAAATCAAAAGAATTTTGGTTCTTTACATTTATGTCTCGCTCAGTATTTTTCATCACAATAGTAGCAAAGTCCTTATTTCCTTCATTCAGTCATTTTTGTCGGTGATGCTTTTTGAACCTTAAGCGTTGCGGTGGGGCCTGTAGCCAAGGTGGGAGATGCTCACGCAATTAAATTTGGATGATTGTATTGGGAATTTAGAGTGAATTCTACCTCTAAGGGCTTGTTGCATGCTTCGAACCAAGTAGATGGGTGACGATTCATACATGGGCTTCGATATCTCCCTTTAAGCCATTGATGGAACATTCCAAGTAAAATGTGTCTCCTACTCCTTTAATCTAAATGGCCAATTTTTCAAAGGCTACAATGTAGTCCTATGCCTGAGCTTAGCGAGATGACCCAAAAAGTGAGATTCGCTATCAAAGTGGTCATAAATGGATTTTGAGAACATGTTCCAAGATGGCCTTCCTGGATAGAATATATTATGCCACTGCCACCACTACCATCACTCTTGGTCCAAGTAAAGAACTACCACATGTAGTTTGTTTTTGTCTTCCTAGATATTTTTAAGGTGAATATATTGTTCCATTTGTGCCATCCATATTGCTAGGATAGATCCATCAAATTTGTACATGTCTAGCTTGGGTGTTTGGTGGCTTGAATATGGTGACCTTCTTGGAAATGAATTTGATGGTTGGTTTCTCCTTCTACCTGTCTATCAACACTATGTTCTTTCATTATGGGTTAGCAAGACATTTTTTGGGCCACAAATGCTTCTGCGGTTTCTCTAGGAAGGGATGCCTGCAATTCACCAAAAAAGTTCGAGGACCTTGACTCTCTCCACTGCCTTCTCCGCAACCATAATTTGAGACCTAGTATCGCACATACACTAGCCTCAGTAAAATTATTTTGAGCTTACTTAAGAGAATTATGTTGAAAGGATGGAAAGCTGAAGAGTCTAGTGATGTGGGTCACTAGAAGTTGTGTTGGGAAAGATATGGGACCACATGAAAATTGGGTGCTTATAGGTGAGTGGTAGAACTATGATCAACTCGTTGTCCTGAATATTATGTGTTATGTCTCTTGTAAGAATCTTGTGATGGCTTGCAATTTATTTTTCTACTTTAAAAGGAGATTTACTCCAAATTGATTAATACTACAATGACCGGATTCTAGAATGCTTGATACTGTCAAATATCGTGTGAATAATAGGCCTAGACTATAGTAACAGAAACCCAAACCTCTTGGTACTGTAGAATGTGGTATAACATCTAATATAGATTATGGCAACCCAAACCCTCACTACAGAAAGCATGTGATTTGCATCATGAAAACCCCAAATGTTGAATCTGATGTAACGACGTCAAAACCCCAACTGTTGTATCTAATTTGGACAATAGCGGCTGAACCCCAATTGCTAGATTTGACATAAATGAAAAGGTAGGGGTGATCGTCAGATAGATGAGGGAACTATGGTATTAAAGGAGTATCATGTGCTATAGATCGCAACATAGATAGGGGTCTAACAATAGCACTTGATGTAATCTTTCGGGGAACTAACTAAGGAGGATTGTTTGTACCCTTATTCGTACTACCTGACTACCCTATTTTACATAAGAGTAATCTCCTCAAGTGTTCTTCTGAGTGTACTATAACAACAAGATGGTTGCCGACTTATCTATGCTTAGGTTTCAAGTTATCCTAGGGAGGCTTCTAATATACCCAAGGGTATGTAGAAGTGAATTATGTGTGTGGTTTTGTCTAATGTGCTACAACTCGAAGGGGTGGCCATAGGGGTTACAAGGGAATCCAACAATCTTGACAACCTCTTATAGTTGTTATGTGCAGGCCTCCCCAAGTCTGCAATTTTATGCACTCAATGACAGATCCCATGGTTTAGAGACGTCGGAACACATCTCTAGCATAAAAAAGTTTTCTGCAAAAATTGGAGGTACAACTGGCCTTCGAAAGTGCTCTAATACTCCTTGTTATGCACTTGACATGTGAAAAAACCATAATTCTAGAAATACGAAACAATATGGCCCAAAACACAAAATTATCACATTAATAGAAACAAGCTCCAAAGATATTTTGTTATTCAGAAATATAATACAATATTCACTTGCCTCTTCGAGGGGGTAACCTCCAATAGAGCATAGCTAAATTACAATAAGACTCCATGATTCTTCCCTTGCTATCTATGAATATTTATACCTTTATGACATTTAGAACCATAACTTCTAGTGGTCCCTTGCATAATACTGGTTAACGTTTTATTTATTAACTATGGCCCATTTATAACTAATTGTGGTATGTTTTCTATAATGTGGGTCAACCACTTTCAATTATTATTAATGTAGATAACCACTTATGCACTTTATTTAATTAACTAACTAACTATGACTCTGACTAGGCCCCTTGAGCTTCTTACATAAATAAAGGTGTTAGGGTTGGACCCTAACAATTTATCCCTCATTCTTATGTTGTGTGATCTCCTGTATGTGATTCCATGTATTTTGTTTTTTATTTTTTCTTGCTATTTAGAAATGGATAGCTAAGATGAAAGATTCCCCTAGAGAGAAAAATAAAATTATAAAATAAAATGAAGTAGTTGAGGTGAAAACTCCTTTAAAGAAGAAGTATAATTATGAAATAAAATGAAGTGGCTCAAGTGAAAAGTATTTAAAGATATAAGCTATGAATCCTCTTTAATCTTTGGGTTAGACCAACAATTACCCATTGAATTTAGATGTGTAGCATAGTGCTCTAGGAAAAATAATTTATGAGATATCATGTGAAATCCAATAGATAGAATAATGCTGCAAGAAAATGTATAAAAAGGTTAATTTGTATTTCTTTTTTTTCACTTATTTCTTCGGTCACTTGTTAATATCTTCATGAATTTTCATGGTCTAATGTTGGTATTTTGATCATGGCAGCCTTTGATCTAGATTCATGGAAACTCTGGTGCTTGTGACTCAGGGCTTACAAACCTCCTTTAGTTATTATGTGTAGTTTATGTTGAGAGAAGGATCGTAGTCCCCATTATAAATGAAGTTGTCAAACAAATGATTCTTTATCTGTCAATTGAACTGACTTCATGAAGTTCAAAACAAACTGAAACTATGGACAGTTAGATCAATCTATCATTTAATGTTCTAATTCATTATTGAAAAAGGTAATGGGTAGAAGTTTGAAACTCAAAAAGACTGTAAAACCCTTACTTTCAACCATTAGATGATTTATACGAATAAAAATATTCTTTAATTATCAAATCTAGACCATTCGTAAACTTTTATATTTTAAATAATTGAAATTCTTGAAGGCCAAATCCATTATTAACCATGCCTATCTGCATATTTAAGTTTAAATCCATGTTTACTATAGGTTTAATATCTTTTGGAACATTTAGATATAATCATATATATAAAATGGTTATATGAGTAACTTGAGGCACAAGATATAATGTCCATTATTTTTTATTTATTTTAATGACCAATTTCAAATGAACCTTTTTATATATGCATCATTTGTTGCAATGTACCAATGTAGAATGATGTTAATATATTATAGTTCAATAGAAATCAAAGAATCATAGTGTGAGATTGCTAATTCAAAGAGTCATTTTCTACACCTGTAAATTCCTTTCGTATAATGTGGATTGTAGAAAAAGTGAAGCACAATTGAGTTATATTCTACATATCTTCTTATTCTGAAGGTGAAGAGAAGGATTCTTGAATCAAACATTTTTTTCTTGCTTCTAGGGACATAAATTTTCTATTGTAACTATGGCCTTGTTGTGTAAGTATTGGTGTGCTCAAGGAACTAGTACCATATGATAATTAACAATTTGGAATATCATAATCAATATCATCAAACTTCACTTAAAAAATACTCACAAGGAATCAACTTAAAATTTTTACCAAGGATTTTACCGTCAATTACGAATTCCAAAATTTGTAGGTGCTCTTCAATATAATTGTGGTTGGCTTGAGTAGTATTTATTTAAGAGATGAATAATTTGACACTAGTAAGAAAAAATTGCATTGTATACATATAGGCATATTGTATCTTGAAACAAAATGAAACAATTTAAAAACCTTTTGAATTTCCTTTTTTTATTTATTTTTATTTATTATAATTTGCAAGACAATTAGAATCATATCAGAAAAAATGTGATTTATAAGTTCAAACCTATTGTTGGAATAGACAAACATTAAATATCAACATATGCATTTTTCATTTTATTGTAATTCCATTTTTTTTCCTTAACAACATGCTAGGTAATATTTCCTCCACAATTTACATATATAAACTAAAAATCAACAACTACCTTTAGGTATGTATCAATGAATTAGTTATAAAAAGCACTTCGCTCAATAGAATCCAACATTTCAACCCTATTATGATAAACGATAAAAGAATTTTCCTATTACATTCCCACATATATATTCCTTTATGTGTGTTAAGTACTCAAATATTTTTAATTAAAATAATGAAAATCCAATATTACAATAAATCCACAACATTATTAATATATTTGAGATTAAGTAAATAAAAAAACTATATCATTCACAACCAATATTAGGAAAACGTTTACCTCATAACCATTTACTTTGCGACTGAATTGTATATGACCAAAATGATGGCCCATGATCATTGAGCGCAATCCAAGGTAACATAATATGTTATTTATATATGTAGAAATAGTAATCTTTAATCCATCCAACAATTTGAAGACACATCAAAAAATATTAGAACACTCGCATAATAACCATTCAAAATTTTGTTTAAATTGTTTCACTCCTCTCTAAAAAATTGTAATTCAAAATATTCTCAATGAGATCAATATGAGTCATAAGCATATGCTTATAGAAGTATCTCACCAACCCCAGTGCATCAGGAGTACCCCCTTTAGTATAGTCAGCATGCAAAAGTGATCCAAATCGGATCCATAAACGACTGACAAAGAACCTTGACTGTATTGGGACGAAACAAATCCTTAATGAAATCCAAAAAAACATCAAAAACAACTTGAACTAGTGGCCATGGTAGCCGGTGCAAAACGACAAGGACCTCGGTCAAAGCACATTGTCCGAGGCCCATGGAGATTGCGCAGGAGGCCAAAACAACCCCTGGGAGCCCCGGATCAGGAAAAGGAGGCGATTTTGATGTGCAATTAACGCGCGCTAATCGCACATCGCTGGGAAAACAGGGCCTAAATGGGGGAGCCTTAAGCACTCAGTCACGTTGGGTGCCAGAGAACCATGGGCGAAGAAAGAAAAAGTGCTAAAAAACAAAGGCGGGACCCATGGCTTGGAAACTGGCAGTTTGATCGGGGTGCTCTTGAATGGTAAGAGGTTTTAGATAGGAGCGGAGCGATCCCACTTAGTGATCGACGTGTGGCAGTGGAGGTGAGAGAAAAACCACTGTGATCGCATGCTAATGGTCGAGCAAGTCAACAGCACTCAACGTGTGTATGACGTTGGATCTGGAGGAGCCTAGATTAGATGACTGAGATTGTGCTCGAAGGAAAGAAGTAGAATCGAAAGGGAAGTAAGCTGCAATTTAAAAGGATTTGGAATCCATTGACCGCCACAGTGGAGAAAGAGTGTATCCACGACATAACCGGAGGAACAAACTGACAAAGCATGTTGGTGCCAATTAGTTGGGGACACGTCGCACTCCCTTAGTGTTCATGCTAATGCCGAACAGGGAACTCCAAGCACAGCTACAGATGGTGAATCGACGCAGGCGGGAGAGGAACCAAACAGACATAGGGATCGAATGGTTAAAGTCATGAAGAGAGACAGTCGAAAAAAAAAAAGAGAGGGGATTTGGAGAAGAATCCAATCAACCAAGAGAGACAGTGAACAGTGAACCCTGAGAGGAGGACTAAACATAGAGAGTAGTAAAGCCAAGCAAAAGAGACAGAGAGCCAAGCTGACCATAAGTAGCATCAAGCACTAGAGAGCTTGAAGATTCAATCCTTCCCATAGAGGAATCTGTCTGGATTGAGCATCACAGTTGGCTCTTTCCACTGTAGACCAAAGGTCACAAAGCTGGTAGGAAGAGAAAGAGTCTGTGAACTCTGAGTGGCTTGGGGAATCCAAGAACCACCCTGCCAAGCACAATCTACTATCAGGAGAACTCATATCGAGTCCCTACATTGTAAATTCTTCACTATAAGACACAATAAAAAAACTAGGCCACCACTGAAGCTGGACCGGAGACGTAGCCCTTGGAGAATAGGGTGAACTACTTATTAAAAATTGTTTGTGTCTAGTATTGCTTACTGTATTTCTCTACTGTCTTACCATTTAAAATGTCTATGTATTGGCAATCTGATCGATCCATTGTTTCAATAACACAGAACACACACTAGCACATGAGTCTGTAATACCTTTTGTTCAATAAATCTTCAACTGAGGTCACTCATAGGGTGATTATCAGAACAAGTGGTATCAGAGCTCTAGGTTGTAAGGTTAGGCAAGCTTGTGTTGGTTTAGTTGTGAATGTTCACTAGATCAAAGCTAAAATTAGGATAAGGAGAGTTGGTGGAAGCTAATCCTGAAATTGGGAGAGTCTATTCTTGAAAGACAATGTCAGAAGAAGGTTCTATAGGGCCAGACCCTTAATTCATAGAAAGTTTTCTAGCTATAAAGTCCATGGTAGAGGAAATGTATAGGAACTTTAGAAAGCATAAGGATGAAGATTCATCAGGCTCTAAACAAGAAAAAGAAAAAGATGAATCTCATTCCCACGACCACTCAAAAGGAAAGGGGAAAGAAGAAAGCTTTCCTACACCTCCTAGTAGCCCTGTGCATAATAAGTAGGCATCTTTGATTAAGCTAGATGTCAAACTTGATTTTCCTATATATGATGGAGAGCTAAATTCTGAAAAGTTGGACAACTGGATTAGACAAATTGATGTGTATTGCAGAGTGTAGAACATAGACTCAGACAAGAGTAAGATTCAGCTGGCAAACCTACGCCTAGGAGGCACTGCCTTGGTTTGGTGGGAAGGCAGAACACAAGTTGATGTGAGGAAGCATGGTAAGATCATCTATGTCTGGAGTGAACTTGTTTCTGCAATCAAAAAATAGTTCTATCCATTGGCCTACATGCAACAAGCCATGATGAGTTGGCAAACTCTTCAGCAGTTGAAAGGGCAAAGTGTACAAGAGTATACTAAAGAATTTAGAAAGAGAGCATTGATATTGGGTATCTCATTAGACTCACCAAAAAATCTTTTGAAGTACATTGGTGGTCTACATAACTACATGAGGCATACCATCCTCATGTTTAATCCCACTAGTATAGATGAAGTATCTGTACAAGCTACTCATCTAGAAGCTAGAGGAAAGAA
>APFE030914686.1:5746-26505 GCA_000404065.3 Pinus taeda | reverse complement strand
AGTGTTGGGTGATATAAGCTTTTCATGAGGTGAAGAAGGGCTTTCATGCTGGGAGGATGACGCTGGGTCAAATCAATGGGTTGTAATCCTCTCTTCTAATCTTTATATCAATAAAGCTATTCACGTTTTCCTCCACATTCTTGTATGTTTGATGATATGTGCATTTGTGTGGTCAATATATATCTTGTCCTGTATTGTTTATGATTGTAGATCTCTGTACTTTGAAGGTATTATGCTTCTTTGACTTTACAGGTACTCTTTGAAGCGGGGTAATCAAGGAAGGAGCGACAAAGATCTATCAGAGGGGAGAAGGAACAAGCAGGGAACCAAGCGAAAGATTGAGGTTGGTATTCTTCGCTCTTCTCCTATCTACTTCTCTTAAAGGAAAACGAAAGTGGCGTTAGTTTGTTTGTTTCTAAGATAGCTACCTGTCTTAATGGGACTAGCAACTGTACATAGACACTAGATTTCTCGATAACACATAGAGATAAAATGATTTAGAGGTATTTGAGTACCCCAAGAAGATGAATTTTTGACTACTTGCATGAAGTTTGTTTCTATGTTCCTTAGGTATCAAGGCATATTAGGTGGAACTAAAAACACTCAGATTCGTCATCGAATAAATGTGTCTATACCACATTTGATAGGGAGTCTTGTTTTTTAGATCATGAGATCGACATTTTTTTTAATACAGACTAAACATAGAACTACATAAGCCTAAAACATCACCTTGACATTTTTGAAGAACATCATTGATAATACCATATTTAAGATTGTCTTTTTCATTCTTTAGGCTATACCATTCTATTGAGGATTATAATCCATAGTTGTTTGATGTTAGATCCCATTCTGTCAAATATAGTTTTCAAATTCATTTGAAGTGTATTCTTTTCCATTATTGGAAAGAATAGAGCCAATAGAAGATTTTGTATTATTTTGAGTCATGCATGAAAGTTTTTGAATGTTTCAAAAGCTTCATATTTGTTCTTAAATAGATATACACAACACATTCTGGTGTATTCATTAATAAAAGTGATCATATATTTATTTCCATTTGTAGAAGGAATAGGTATAGGGCCACACAAGTTAGAATGAATCAGTTCAAGTTTTCTATGTGCTCTGGAAAGAGAATCATGAAATGATTTCTTGTTATTTTTTCCTAAGATAGAAGTATCACATTTCTTTAGTTTCCTAAGAATGGATGGAAAACCAATAACATCATTTCTCTTTAATAAGTGAAGACTTTCATAGTTCAGATGTCCAAATAGAGAATCCCATAAGAGACTAGATGGTAGTGTACCTTCATCATACTGAGAATTGTATGCAAAGTTCAAAACATGAACATAGCTCCATTGGAGCTTTAACGGTCTTTATTCTTTTACCCCAATAATGAAAAGTGGGTTCTTTGATGCTTTTCTCACCTCGACCTTTCCATAAAACATGTGAATGGATTGTCCTTGTTGGAAGATGTGAACCAAGGACAACAAGTTTCTCTGCAATTGTGGGAGGTACAAAACATTACGTAGAGGAATGTTAAGGAGTCCGGGCAATTTGAGCCTAATGGTGCTAAACCCAGATTGCTTGAGTTTTGACTTGTCTACAAAGTAGACTACTCCATCTACATTATCACTGAATTCTTCAAAGAAATTTCTTTGAAAGGTCATGTGACAGGTTTCTCCTGAATCAAGCAACCGTGCATCCTTCCATGAAGCAACTGAAGCATTAAACAAGTGTTTATTTCCTCCAATATTGCAATGTGCCACAATATAATGACTAGATTCAATTGCTTTACCTTTCCTTGAATCTCGTGATTTTCCTTTCTCTTCGGTTCTTTTTTGTTTTATTTTCTCCCAAGAGATCTTGCATGTGGAAGCATTATGTCCTTCTATTTCTATTGCAACCTATACAACCAATACTAGGTCTTCCTCCTTGGTAATGCTTCACCCCCTACCTCTATTATTCCGCTTCCCATGTCTTCTTCTGCCACATCTTCCTCTAGAAGAATCATGTGCCTCATTCTTCTCTTTTTGTGCAAGGCAGATAGCTTCTTAAGAAGATTGAGAAGTTTTATTCCTCTTCCCAAAATCTTTCTCTTTCTACAAACATCTTCACAAGGTAGTCCAAGGAAATTTCTTTAAGTTTACCACTAGCTTGTAATGATTCAAGACAATGAGAATATGCGGTATATAGTGCCTTGATGAAAGTTGCAAGAAGAACATCCATTTTAACACCGGTGGATTGTACATCATGCATAATAGCTCTATTTTCCTAGGCAGGGGCAAGGGGATCATCATCTTTCAATCTAAGATTGAAGATTTTGATCATAATTTGGATTGCTTAAAGTTGTGAGTGTGAACCATATAAGTCTTTTAGGTTCTTTAAAGCACTAAAAGAATTTGTAAATGGTGCAGTGCGGCAAATCACCTCTTCAATTACCTATGTGGCAATCAAGGTATAGGCCTTATTGTTCTTATTCTTCGATGTCATGAAGATTGTTGTTTTTTAGTTGGATTCCTAGCTTCTCGTTCACAAATCATTGAAAAAGAGAGTACTCTTTATCTTTCTGAACCATTCATAGTAGTTCTCTTTGACAATAAAAACTACATCAATTATGGACATGAACAAATATATTATTAAATGAAATTCTAAATTTTTCTCTAAATACTTACAGCAAAGATCTAATATATCTCTATAAATAATAAATTTCCAATATACAATAATCTACCATTGTTTTGAAAATAACTTGAAAACCAAATGGCATATAATCACATATGGACCAACGCATTTAATATATACCGCCAATGCATACTTGAAATTCAAACATGGACCAACACATGCCTTAAATTTGAGCCAACATGCCATTATACATGAACCAACGTATGTCATCATACATGAACCAACGACGTATGCCATAATATATGAACCAATGATTTGTTATATAAACAATGTAGCAATGATCGTCACCACAGTCCACGATGTATGTAATTCAATGTATAAATAGTCCACGATATATGTGATTTAATGCATACTGTTCATGACATATATGTAATTCAAAGCATAAATAGTCCACAATATATGTGATTCAACGCATATACCAATTTAGCATTGTAACGCATATACCAATTTAGCATTGTAATTTAACTTCAATGCGTATAGCATGCATAGAGCAACACAATGTCAGCCAATGCACATACTAGGACTTTATGACTTCAATCAACGAACACAAAATATGCACGAATAGTTCTCCTACTAGCATTCACGACATTCAACAAAGTGACCAATTCATTCCAAGTCAGATGTTAGAAGTCAGTTTTCACAACCAGCATACACATTGTTCAAACATATTACCTTCATCACAAGGAATAGAGAGGCATTTCCACGCAAAAAATTTACCCAACGCATAGAGAATATGTATGGTACAAGGCGGTATATGCTCCAGAGTTTCACAAAGGGAGGGAGGAGAAAGCAGGGACAACTCTGAGTAGGAGGAAAAGAAATAGTAGGAGTTACCAGCCTAATATAGGACATGTGGACTTCTGTTCTGATATCATGTTAGGTCAACTATCTGTAATTCCACTAATTCTAAATTATGAGAAATTTTCATTAATATATATTAGAGAAAGATAGCTTTAAATTTCATATTCCACTGTTTCTTTATTCTCATATTTACAACATTTACAATATTTTCCTACCCTAAGGATTAGGTGTCAATAATTAATAACATGAAGTTTTAATTTTCAACCTAAAATAAAATAAAAGTTTAATGTTAAACTTCAGTGTTATCTGAAACCTTTTGCGGCATTAGAATTTGAAATGTTGGCGAACAGAGGCAAGCCAAATAATTTTTGTTGCCCAATGGGTCAAAATTTGAAGATTTTGTTGTAACATAAAATAAAATAAAAACCATAATGTTAAAACCTCAATGTTCTCTGAAACGAGGTTGAAATGCGGGTGAACAGAGCTAAGCCGAACAATTTATTTTACGTGGTGGGACAGTAAAAATGGCCCTGGTCTCTGGCCGATAAGATTGCAGTTAGCATTAACAAACGACACTCAATTGCCACGGCAAATGAATAGGTGTGAAACCAAGTGCCAATGCCACGTTTCATAAATACTTTTTTAATAGATTATAATGCTACTAAGCTTTTATAAATTATATTTTAATAAATTATAGACAAAAGCAAATTTAAGAAACTGAAAACTATACGCAAGCTTTTCATATTGTCCGTTAGATCATTTATACTATAAAAAAGAAAACATTCCTAGATTGTCAAAACTAGACAGTTTATCATTTATTATATTTTAAAGATTTGAAATTCATGATATCCAAGTCCAATGGCCAACCTGATACAAATCTCATCCAAAAATTGAAGTTAAAATCAAATGTAATCCTTGTCTAACTGGTATTTGAACCCAAAAAATGTGACATAGCCTGTTTCAAGCACTTCAGCGAGGAAATTAGATTAATATAGTTCAAAAGACCCAGAATTCAATAGCATGGTGAACCATCATTTTATGGTGGACAATAAACAACAAATATAAGTCAAAACAGAATTCAATAGCATGGTGAACTACCACTTTATGGTGGACAAGATTAAAACTATTAAAAAATGTTTGGGTAAAAACTATAGATTAAGAGATTGATGATATAAAATATTATATATTTTAGAAACTTGCTAAATTTACCCCGGGGCAATAATAATAATAATAATACATTTGAAAACTTCAATATATTACAATTTAAAAAAATGATATTAATATTACAATATAGGAAAAAAATGATATTAAAGAAAGTGGATGCTTTGCAAAATATTCTAAATGGTGAGTCCATGGAACTTCAAAAGATGTTTTGAGTATATGGACTAAGCAATGAGTTCACTATCTGACTACAAACAGTTTCCTATTACGCAATCTTTCACTCCATAACCTGAGTTTTACTTAAAGAAAAGTTAAATTGTAGGGCCATCTAAAATTTGGTGACAAACATTTGGTGCACAGACATCTAAGTTACTGGCCCATCTAAAAGTTAATCAGACTATTTGGTGTATTGTCTTCTCAATCCAGTGAATCCAGTCAGAGCCAACTAACAAAGAGGGGTAGGGCAAAGACAGAACCAAGCCACGTTCATATGAAGGTTTCGAGTAACGAAAGAATATAGTATATTTCCATATTATTATGTTTCTTCCACTCACTGTTTGGATCCGCAGGTACATGCACTTCTGACTCATTTAGACAGGCTTGGAGTAAAAGAATCTTCCAGTATTTGTCAGTAGTCTTCCACTGTTATAGGCGACAGCCACCATATAACAGGCCGGCCCAATGAGTTTGTGTATATATAAAGATAGCCAGACCAAGGAGTTTAGATATAAACTCTAGTGGAATTTTCACTCCAGAATTATTTGCTCAAAAGCATGGGTGTCCGTTATGTGAAAAGAAATCATAATGGTTGAAATAGAATAAGAATTATACGAGAAAGTCAAAGTGATTTGTACTCCAGTGGATTCAAAGTCATGAAGATTTATTACAATAGTTCCCACAACTGCTGAGCACGAGGATGGTGACAATTGCCAACTTCGATCCTCTTAGTTTCAAAGTATAAATAGTACTTGTCTCGTGCAAGAAATGCATGTTACTGTCGCATTCTACTTTAAAAATTGTGGTAGAAACTCTCGATTTTGTGCTCGGCACTCCATAGAACGAGAGTTTGTTTATACTAGTTTGCTAGCAACAGCCATTCCATTAATAAGGTGTCCACGTCATGTCCTGTGCTGGCCATGCGAAAATAATTGGAAGCACAACTAAGGGTCCGACGATCTTGGTTATGGATAAGGAATTTGAATTTGTCTCCGCCTTTGAACTTACAACCTTTCAAGCTATATAACTTACAACCCTTCATAGGTAAACACATGCCCTAATAAGCAAGCTATATAAATTTAATTTAATATATTTCACATTATTAAAATTTAAAAGCAAACTATAAATTTAGTTAAATTATAATTTTAATTAAAACGGTTATTATTAATTAGGATAATAATTAATAGATGAATGACTATATGTTTATCTAAAGTATCTAAACTTATTTTAAGAATGAATATAGTTGAGTAATTTTAAGATAATTTTTATATGATTTTTTTTTATAGAGATATAAATAATAAACACTGAATTCGCTGATTATCATAATTCACTTGTCAAACCAACAATGAGGATAGTCATCTCTTCTAACTTTGACTTATCATTGTTATTCAAGGAAAACCAAGCCAGTGATTGTTATTCAAGGAAAACCAAGCCACCTAAAATGACTTAGCCACCTGAACCAAGCTAGTCACCTTTATTCAAGGAAAACCAAGCCACTTGAAATGACTTGCCACCTGAAATGACTTGTTCGTGGTCTGAAGGGGGTAGGGTTTCACTGTGGTGAAATGCCTCTAGGTTTTGGGTTGTTAACCTCTTTCCTTACGTCCTCTAGGTTCTGGGTTGTTAACCTCTTTCCTTAAGCTAGAAGAAGACGACCTCTAAGCCAACCAAAAACAATACAATTCACTGGCTATTGTGATCAAATTTACAACTGCTTGATATTTTAAAATACATTTGAAAATTTGAAAAATTTATCTCACTTTTTGCTTAGGCAATTACATGTTCTCTATCTCTTAATTATATTTAAAACAACCACCAAAAAGGGCGTCATTCAACTAACCCTTTGATCTGTCATCACCACCCTCTCTTAATTCTACTAGAATGAAGAGGATAAATGGAAAGGCCAAAAATATGTGTTGTTGTAACCCTAGAGACAACCTCCAGCTATAAGAGGTCATTGCAAAAGACATCTAAAGAACCTATAAATATTTTGATAAATATTTGCTCGGAGACAGAACACCCTTGAGAGTAATGTTAGTGTAATCTTGGAGACAAACTCAATGGACTAGAAAGGCCTTTAGTATAGTGATTGCAGATTCTAATCCTTATAAATGGAAGAGAAAATAGTTTGGAATGAAGTTTATCAAATTGATCCAAAATGAATACAATGTTTACACCTTGAAAAATGGGAAATGGAACAACGCAAACAAAGAAAATCAGATTATTGAGGCCATGGAGTGTCCTTTGAGGTTTTCTTTGAATGAATACATGCATTGTTTGTTATGTATCATAGCATAAATAAATATTTATGTATTTGGGAAAAACTTTTTGCATCATACATCAATCTCATATGAAGAAAAATAACCAAAAAAATACATAAAAAATGATTAAAACATATTGTAATAGATCAAAGAACTGGAATCAGAAAAATCTTCTTTCATTAATCTCCAAAAAAAAATTGATATTATACGGATCTTTTTTATTAATCTCGAAAAAAAATTTAATATTACACAATCTCCCATATTCAAAGTCTCAAAACTCTCCCCCTCTCCCGAAGTCATTGTTTCGTACTTTTCTTTTCTTTGCATTACCTATCCTTGAATAAGTTATAAAACGAACTTTAAAACAATAGTAAAAACTGTTGTGAAAATATTTACCAATAAAAAATTTATTTTAAATATTATATATATATATATTAATATTTAAAATTCCTTTCAAAATAAAACCCACCCATTAATGAATACATGACAAACCCTACAGACGCCGTTTTTAAAAAATAAAATTACAATATATGTATCGCCTTTCAATTTGACCCACAATACATTAATGAAACTCGGAATGTAAATAATATGAGTTGGTCCCTAGTCTCTGTCACATAACCTGTTGGCACTGAACTATATGTAGATACCAGTTTCAGTAGAAAATGAATGATGTATGGCTCCACATGTTCGTTATGAACATGTCATCAAAACCCTGAGTGGTTTTATAAAACCAAAAACCATTTTGCGCCTCTTTTTACAGATGTTCTAGAAAATGTCGGGCGGAAGTGGTGCAATAAATCTAGACCGTATATCTAGTGATGAGTGGTTTGATGAGACCACTTTACGACACCATCGCCCATTTTTAACACTCAAGCATGCTATCCCATCACAACCATCACAATTCCCTTAGATTTGGAGGATGAACAATGTAATCCATTGATTATTTCAGCATTTTGACTTCAGAAGAATGCCCATAAAAATGTATAGCATTCTCCAGCTCATCCATTGTGTGCCAAGTCTGGTTGAAGTTACTCCGGTATATGGTCGAGTCCTTACCTTTTCGTCACAAGCCACTCATCATATGATCATCCTATTAATATAAATATTGACGAAACAATTCAATAGATGAGCTATAATTGAGAATAGACCTTGGTGACCATTGTTAACAGGGTATAATTGACAACAATCCTTTCTTAACTGGTACAATTTCATGAAGGTTCTCCAATAACTTGTTCCTCGTGGTACACCATACATCATATGAAATGGAAAGCTTATCCAATGCAATACAACCATATTGACTAGAAGAATATGATAGAAGTCAAATTAAAATCAGTCTCAATAAGCGTGAAATTATCATTTTGTTCCTCGTCCAGTAAAATGACACGATATTTTATTGGTAGAAGGCATCACGAACTAGGACCGATAAAAATTCTTAAATGGAAACCAATCAAGAATATCTCATTATTTTTTATTTTCTTTTCTTCTGAAAATCACATTTTCCATCTTAACAAAGTCATAACAAGCAGTTGCGATGGAAGTATACATTCATACTTTTTAAGCTCTGTGAGTCTCTTACATATAGCATATATACAATAACAGCCTTGAAAATACCATCCAATTATGACCGAAGAGGTCCACATGGTTCATTTGAGAGATGCGCTATCCACATGTTTTGACATTATATTTCCCGTAGATAAAAAGCCATGAGCTCGAGCCTGAATCTAAACTGTCCAAAAAACTGCTCCATTTTCGTAGTCACAGCCCTGATCATGGCACATGTTGTGTTTTGAAATGGCCACCTTCAACTGCTATGATGTGAATTGGAGCATTATCTGACCCTTCTTAATTTAGTGGACCACAAAATGGCTCACTGCACGTAGCATTTCTTCACTAGAGATAGGCTAATAACATGGAAAGGGTTCCCATTTGGCAGCGAGTGGCAGCGTTGGAATGAGAAATTATTCCACATTTATAACATAATGTGCTTGATTATTGTTTATATTTACCAACATTCACAACCCCCCTGAGTGATTAAGCACATGCTACATACTCCTCATTCCTTGAGGGTGGGCTCGAGTAGGACTTAGGCCTAAAAATTTTTAATAAAAAGAACTTATAATTAGCCGGGGAGACAATTCTAAACCAATAAAAGCATTTCCACTTCCATTAGGGCTCGAGTAGGAGTTAGGACTAAATTTTTTTAATAAAAAGAACTTATAATTAGCCGGGGAGACAATTCTAAACCAATAAAAGCATTTCCACTTCCATTAATTTTACAAAACGGCTGTGAAAGTAGAGCCTGTAATTATCTGCAAACTTGACATGTAGGAAAACAAAATCTCTTCTAATTGTTTTAAGAACTTATATATAAGTTAGCCCGGAGAGAAAAAATTTTACCAATAAAAGCATTTCCAGTTCCATTGCTTTTACGGCTGCGAAAGTAGACCCTACAAACTTGATAGGTTCGAAAACAAAATCTCTTCTGATTGTTTTTTAATTTTCACTACCACGAAGAATGGTGTGAACAAAGTAATCAGTCCTCATTTAAATATAAAGCATAGGATGAGTTGCGTTGCATTGTGAAGAAACTAACAATGGCCCTTAAGAGTCCATGAAACCCATTATCATTGACACAATGGTAAATATACCAATTTGGAATACAAATTGTGTTACGATTAGTATTTCTCTTAACTTACTCCATAATAAATCCACCTACTCCAAACAAAGCCATATATGCTCTGCAACATCTCGAACTAATTTGATTTTGGGTTGCAGCTTGTTTGAACCATTTTTCTTTTTTAAAGAGAACTGTGAAAATTTTAGGTACAACATGTGTATCGCATAATATGCTCAATGATCATGGTAATTAATATCGAATTCAATGCAACTGTTTAAGCGGATCGTTTTTAGTAGAGTGATGTTTTAATGTTCCTTTTATCACATTTTCTAGATATTATGAAGAAGAAGGTTGTATTCTTAGTATTATTTTAATTGAGAATTAAATCACTTATTTTTTCACTTTATCTTTTGGTGTCAAAGTCTCCAATTCATGTAATTACAAGGAATTCTGGTTAGTTAACATTAACTAGTAACTAGTCTTCAAAATCTAGTCTACAACTTATATTAATTGGGAAGTGTCAATTACTATAATATGATTTGAGGTTACTTGCCATGATTGTCGACCAAGCTACTAGTCCATTGGAATAAAACTTGGATATCATTATTTTAATTATTCTTATTAACGGATGTTAATTAACAAAACTCCATCTTGTTAAGTGTCAAAACATTAATTGGGTACCAAGCCACAAAAAAAAAAACCAATCCAAAAAAATGAACTCTTTTCTAGGCCAGTGGATGGACTTCACGAATGGAAACAATAACCAATATTCATTAAATAATGCTCATGGAAACAAGGTAGTTTAGGATTTGTTGAAATTATGATCAACACCATCCAAAAAATTTCCTACACTTCAATTTTGGAGCCTACTTAGGATCTTACAATCTATCATTCCATATTCACTTCATAGTCAATGGATGTATGTTAAGTGTTTAAGTCTTATTCTTAAACCCTAAGTGTCAAGTCACTTGCTCACACGCGTTGATTCCTTGATGAATTCATAAGTACGCTTTCCTTTATGCAAGATTGAAAAAGCATAACAAAGTTCATCAAGATAGTGTCGGTGCAATGTTTAATCTATGTCGAGAGTCAACGCACACTTTTATTTGATAGTTTCCAATAAAGCATTTCCATTTTCATTGCTTTTACAAAACAACTGCGAAAGTAGAGCCTATAATTATCTGCAAACTTGATATGTTGGAAAACAAATTCTATTCTAATTGTTTGTTGGGCGCGAGATCGCTCAAGGGAAGTTTTGGGGCTTAGAGTCTAGATTTTTGTCAAAGATTGTAATTTCGATTTAAAGACTCCGCATTTTATGGGCATGGAGCACATAGTTTGAAAAGAGTCATAGGGTTGTCCACCCTTAGTTTTGTTATTGTAATGTCGGCTGTAGAGATCTACCCATGGTCCGCGGACCACAGGATTGTATTTAAATAGAGTGAGGCTCTAAGTAGTTAAGAGATCAATGCATAAGAAAATATGAACATATGATGTATGCGAGATAGATATGTGGAGAAGAGTCTAGTTTTGGGTCGTAGAGTAGTAGAATGCTTTGCAGCTATGTGCGCAGGGTGAGTCGAGTCGGTAACAATTGGAAGTATTAATAAATAAAAGTTTCCTATCATTTCTGTGAAGTTATTAACTATTTTATGCATCTATTATCTTGGGTATGAAATTCACTTCTAATACTTATATGATGTGTAAATGTGTATAATTGTATTGATTAAGTGAATGGAAGATAGAATATCTGTTTATGCGAAGTTAACTAAGATCTGTTAAGAAGATAAGTAAGATACGTGGTATAGTTTGGGGAAAGAGTGCAGTTAGTAGCACAAAAGCATCTCAGCCCCTGGTTAGGGCTACGCAAAAGATGATTATAACAAATCATAAAGGTATTGAAGGTTGGAATAGTGCATGAAACGACTTGCGCAAAGACAGGTCTAGTTGGATTAAATCGACATCTCAGACATCTCAAGGGTACGGAAACTTGGTTTGAGCATCCCCCAATACCGCTTTGAGTGAGACTTTAGTTCGTGCTCTGTGGGCTGATGGTAGTGTAGGGATTTTTTTGGCTAAATAACTCTAAACCTGGGTCAAGCCCCCATAAGCCAACAAATGGTTATGTTGTGAGGACCAGAATTTGCATAGAGATGTTTGGTGTTGTACCACTAGAATCCAACTAAGAAAGAAATTGAAGGTTGGTTGGAGAGAAATTTTCACGAGTTCACGGTGCAAGAGAACGAGAACCCGCAATTGTCAAAGGAAGAGTGCTTAGACTACTACCTGTATAAAGAGATCCACGAAATCTTATTCGTGTATTTCCCTACTGAGCTATATGAGTGGATTACGAAGCTAGCAGATAGCCAAGGAAGGTGGAATCTTGATGGTCATATTGTGTGGACCCTAGAGTTAGTGAGAAGGTTGGAAGCATCAGAGGATAAGGTCGTGTGTGTTGTTGATCATTGGATCGATCGTATTATAAGAGGATTCATTACTGAGTTTGTAGTTGACACCTCAGTTACCTATAGCGAGGCAGAACGAGGCTTTCTCAAAGGACTACAAGGTAAGTACGTAAAGTCTTTGAATACTTGGATTAAAATGCTATTGTGTGAAAAGAGGGTTATGTAGTTACCTTGATATTCGAGGCTATGTGAAGTGGAAAATCTTACAGGAATGAAGGAAATAAGGGACGAGAAGTTAGCACCTTGATTTCACCTCCTAGACGGGATGAGGAAGAGGTCGCGAAGGTCTCACCACGAAGTGCGATCCATATGATAAGGCAAAGAATTCCGAGAATACCACCTCCACCCACACTACCACCAGCTTCACCACCATCACCCCCATCTTCTCCCATACCACCTCCACCACCACTGCAATTCAATATGGCAAGCACAATGAAGTTACATGTGTCCAAATGTTTAGGAAATGATGATTCAGACCAATTCTGGTTCGTGGTAAGGGCTGTATCGGAAGCGCAAGGAGTTATAGATGATAATATAAAGAAAGAAACAGTGGTTAGTTCCCTAAAGGACCATGCATGTTGACCTAGTATATTAAGCACTCCAATGATAATCCAAATGCGGGAATCATGGATATCCAAGCAGTGCTAAATAGAGAATTTAGCAAGCTGAACTCTGAAGCATAGATGATCATTAGATTCAAAGAGATCACGATGCTACCAGGTGAGACCCCTTGGGAGCTGGATCAGAGGCTGAAATGTATGATTTGATAAGCTAATATGAATCTGACAGGTGGACAACATCGCGAGTTGTTTGTAGCTTCACTAATGCCACATTTAAGGAGTGCGCTATCACAACAGAAGATAACAACTCAGGCGAGGCCTTAGAGATTTCTATGAGGCTACGTGAGACCTTGATGCACGATCCTAACTTAGGATTTCAACAGATCCATGCGTAGCTAAAGAATTGTCTTGAGATGTAGAGTTTGAAACAGGATAGAACAGCTCAACCAGAAGTGTGCAAAGAGTTATGGTGTGTAAAATGCAAGGGTCAGGCTCATGACAAGGACCTCTGCCTGTTTTTTATAAATTACCTCACAGGAGGAGGACTAATGCCCTTAAGGCTAGAAGCATAAGAAGGATGTATCACGACAACTGATTTGTGGTGTGAAATTTGTCAAATAGTAGGAAAACATGGCATGCACAATTGTCACTTCTTACAGAAGTATATATGCAAAATTCACAACAATTGTTCTGTAACTTTTGTAGGTCAGCGGGACATGATGAGCGCACTCGCAGAAGCTATGAGTTGATGATCGATAGAACTCCCACCTACAGAGTTCAGACCAAAATGGGGTCCCTTGACAAAAATGTAGGAATGGCACAAACATGATTTCAGTGGCGCGGATGAGGCTGAGGCGGAGGATGACTTGGAAGAGGTTGTGGACAATTGTTATGCTATAATTGCAGAGGGCTAGGACATTATGCCCATGATTGCACGAATCCAATGCACCCGTCATGTTTGTATTTCACCTTGTTTGATCATGAGAGAAAATATTGTCCTATGTTGATAGCTAGGATATGCGACAAAGGAGCACTACCACCTCCCCCGCCTCAAAACCTACAGATGGTGAGGTCTGAGTCGCGCAAGGAAGATCCGAATGTGAAAATTGTGCTTTGAAGTGGAATCACGATGGGAGATGAAAAAGGCAAACAACCAGAAGATATTAGTTGGGTTTGCAAAGCCCCAGCAAAAGAAGCGGAGTTTGATTTGGAGTGCACTCGGGACACCTTAATGGAAGCTAAGAAGAGCTTCACTGGTGCGTCTAGTTTAGGAAGAAAAGATAAATAGGAGTTGTAGATGTACCCATCTATGCTCACAACATTCCTAGAAACATGTATGAAGCTACTGTGTGATAGTAAGGTGGTGAAATGGTTATAGGAACTCATCAACAAATGCAATGGGACTGCACTAGGAGAACCGCACGTAGTCAAGAAGATCAGAAAGCATAAGACAAGAACGAGAAGAGAGATGAGACTAACCGCGCAGATCATAGAATATGAGATGGACCAAGTAATTCTGAATTGTGGATCAGATGAAAGTGTTCTGCCGAAGCAGACATGGGAGCGAATGGGGCAGCCTACACTACAGTGGTCTCCAATTTAGCTAAGGATGGTGAACCAGTAGAAAATAATACCCAATGGGCGATTGCAGGGAATAACTATGGATATTGAGGGAGCGAGCATGCTGGCGGATTTTGAAGTGATAGAGATTGTTGATGATAGCAATCCCTAACCCGCACTCTTTCAAATTGACTCGGCCACTGACTTGAATGGGGTAATCAATATGAAGAAGTGCAAAATTATTTTTGAAAAGAAGTCACTACGTGTAGTTGTACCCCTGGACCCTACTGAAGGATCGCGCTATATGGAACCGGTGCATGACTATAAAAGTGATGATGATTTGGACTGCATCTAGAAGATAACAGCATGAGACCAGGACTGGGTGAATCCCACCTTGGATGGGTGGATTGCATGGGAGTACCAAAATCTCCTGTACTTCGGATTTGGATGAGGAAACAGAGTGATGGCAAAATTAGTTACATGAGGTAACTACACTTAATTTTAATATGATGACAAGATCACTGCATTGCGCATCAACAAAAGTAAGAGACCTGCCTACTTATGATGGTTTAAGTGAGGTAGATATATTTTTGGATAAATTTGAAAAAGAAATACTGAAAATAAATAATTCTAGGCCTTAGACTAGGTACTGCTCGCTACACCCATGAGATGCTGGGGTATGCACAAAGTGAGCTTTGATGACTAATGCGAATGTAGGAGAATGATGTGCACATGATTTGGGAAGCCTAGGGTACGACTAAGATATAAGTATAATGGACAGGATGGTCCATACATGCATCTAGCTAGGAGGATGCAGTCTTATGGAAAACAACCCCAACCTACATAGATGCACATGTACTCTACATTGAAAAACCTAGTCAATAAGCGTGTGTTGGAGGGACAAAGGTGTAAATGGCTCTTAATGTTGGGAAGGCATTATGTAGGAGGAGCTATTGCACAAATGATTCTACGTTTAGAGGCACTCAACAAGAAGTGCAATGCACTAAACAAGGTATGCAATAGGCAGGGAAGTGACTGGGACCTCCAGGTACATGCAATATTATGGGCTTATAGGACAGCATGCAAGAAACTGATGGGACATACACCTTTTAGGCTTGTCTATGGAGTGGAAGCCATAATGCCCATGGAATACATCGTGCCTAGTCTGCACATAGCAGTGCTCATAGGTATGGTGGATCGTGGAGCCCTGGAGGAGGGGCTCACATAGTTGGAGGAGCTCGAGGAAGAATGGTTTTTGGCTGGATTTCACAAGCATGTAGAAAAGCAACATGAAAAGGCTTCCATGATCAAAATATTAAGTTGCACACCTTCAAGGTGAATGCTTTGGTGTTGTTTTATGATAGTAAGTTTGAGAAATTGCTAAGGGAGATTAGAATGCATTGGCTAGGACCATATGTTATTTAGAAGATCACATATGGTGGTGCGGTGTAGTTGGTAAAGTTAAATGGAGAACTCTTCTTAGGAAAAGTCAACATAATTGATTTGAACACATACATAGGGGGCTCGCGCATCTGAATAGCCAATAGAAGCACGGTCTTAACACTCCATGCAATTGAAAGGAGGTGTGGGACTATAAACTACTCTGTTTGGGACTGCGCAATATGACAACTGCATGATGTCAGGACTGCGCGCAATAGCGAAGTGTCCTAGGGTCCACAACAATGCGAGGGTAGTTGCACTCTCGTTCGGGTCGATTGGAAAGTGACCATTACTATCACTATTCATGATGTGATGTTTGGTTTGAGACCAAATGGAGTGGATGACATGCATTTAAGGCAAATTTTATGGGTTAGATTCTTGAAAATCTACCGCCAATCTAGCATTAAGGGACCGAACATTGGGGGAACTGTCAAATTCAAATTCAAAAGGCGCTATAAATTACAAAGGGATGTCCAGCAAACAACACTTGGCAATTTGAGAACTGAGTTGTCGTGTGCACAGACATTCATGAACCTAGACTTATTCGATCCTTTGAAGGTGAATTCGTTGATTGAGCAATTACCTGAGACGTTGAGAGAAATTTGGAACCGCACTATGGCATCACCTAAAGAAGCCAGGAATACCAGAGTAATGACCATCAAGGAATCCACGCAGGACATTAAGGAAGTGGAAGCCCTAGAAATTATCAGGAAGTCACAAAAGTCACTAAATCGTTGCGCACCCCGAAACCCAAGAAAGACAAGTAGACCATGGTACCGGTGCGGGTATCACCTAGAAATCGATTGAGGACTACACTCACAGTGGAAGATTAGGGGAAGGCTATCAATTTGGAGGTTGATGAGGAGGAAGAACTCGAAGAAATATTAGTAGAGGAGGATGATGTAGAAATGGAGGTTGAAACCGAGGGTGCAGACACTCTTACCAGGCTGCCCGCATACGTTCCTCTACGGATGGGTAAAACAAAGGTGCCCAAAGATATAGATGAGAGCAAGGGCTCTCTACAGACTTTGCTTCTCCCTGATGACATTATTTTTAAAGGAGCGCACTTCAGACGAGTGCCCATGATAAAGTTTGAGGATCGAGATCTTGTGGACCATGAGAAGTTCCCGCATCTCGGGACCAACAAGCTCATGCACTAGCAGAGCAACACGTTGGCTGGAATCATAGAATTGGAGCCACATAAATGGATGAGAGGAATTGAGAAAGAAATATTGCTAAACCTGCTATGGGTGTCACATGACCATCACACCCAGTGACCATTTTCATCATCAGGAAACTGCTCTGTCTGGCACATGATGGGTGCTTATGGCTAGAGGAGCCCATCCCAATCATAGACCATTTGATTAATAGAATTACCTGGCTCCCTTGTAAAGGGAAGGACCTAGCAAACATCTCGAAGGGAAAGAGTGATGATTTGGCCATCACGAAGACCATGAAGAATAAGTTTAAGAAGGAGAAGAAGAAGAGAGGGTACGCCATTTCCAGCGTCAACAACCCTATGGTTAAAGTCGCAACGTAGATATTGGCAAGGAAGGTTATGCGACAGTGCTGCAAGGATAAGGTGCATGCGCTGGTGGTTGCACTAGCAGTGCAATGCATAGAAGGTGTCCCGTTCAACTAGGCAAACTATTTATGGAAAGAGTTCCTTGAGAACTATCACAAGGCATAGGAGAAGGGAAAAAAATTTCACTATGCATGGATTTTTTTGTTAATAGTACTAGTGGCCTGGGAATGTAGGTTTTAACCCCATACAAAAATTACTTGCATATGATTTCTAAACCTCAAAAAATAAACATTCGAGAGCATAACATGTAAAACACATATACATAGAGATTTTTCCCCCGATCTCAAAACCGGGACTACCAGCTTGATTTTTCATTATGTTCCTTTCAATGCTACAATACATATTTATACATATTGAGGCATCCAGTACCATGGATCGAAAACCATCATGTCTAGAACCATGGACGGAAAACCATTGCATCTAGAACCATGGACCGAAAACCATTACATCCAAAACCATGTGGTGAAAATCATGCACAAAACCATAGGTAGGTCCGCCTAACTTAACATAGGGTCCAAAACCCAAATTTGTCGGGGCGCTACCCCGGACCCCATAGAGTGGGGTTACCTACACCCCCAAGCCCCGTGTGACTCCCCCGGCTATGCAATCGGTGTAATGAAGGGGGGGTTCCGCCCCACTACTAACCCCTCGTTAACTACGTGGGCTAGTCATGCAAAGAATATAACACAACCCAACATTCTTACACCTGTTGTTTTCTTTCCATAGGGGGGCACAAGAGAGCTTAGTCATTTATCCAACCCTGTAATGCCCATTGTTTTTCTACACCAAGAGAACCTCACAGAGCTCACATATTTTGTTAATGCATTTGTAGTATTCTTCAAAATGTCCACCTTTACCAAGAACACCTTTTTGTCTTCTACCATATCCCTGACAAAGTGATACTAAACGTCAATGTGCTTTGTCTTTGAATGGTAAGTAGGGTTCTTTGCTAAGAAAATTGCACCTTGGATGCCACAATCTATCCTTATAGGTCCCTGTACTAGCCCCATGCTTGAACTCAATCTCTGCAACCAAACTGCTTCCTTGCTTCCATGAGTGGCTGCCATGTATTTTGCCTTTGTAGTTGATAGTGCCACTACAGATTTTTTCTTACTCATCAAACAAACTGCACCTCCAGATAGATTAAACACATACCCACTTGTAGATCTTCTCTGAATTAGATCTCCAACCCTGTCCGCATCAACAAAGCGATAGATATCCAACACTCTGTCTAATGCTCCTTCCCTGGTTTTGACATAAACCTGCTCAATACTCCCAGTGCATGTGCAATGTATGGTCTAGTACAGACCATCGCATCCATCAGGCTACCGACTACACTTGCATATGGAACATGAAACATATCCTCTTCCTCTTCTTGTGTCTTGGAACACTGTTCAGCAGATAACTTTACAGCTACAGGAATAGGAACCTTCATCGGTTTACTATCCTACATATTAAGTCACTGCAATATTGTCTTGAAATACTTCCTTTGGTTTAACTAGAGCTTCCTCTTTGCTTGATTTCTTTTAATTTCCATGCCCAAAATATATTTTGCAGCACCAAGAAATTTCATGTCTAATTTGGAGGACAATTGGGTCTTCAAATCCTAGTGTCATTTCCAACCAGCAATATATCATCCACATACAAGACCTAATAAATAACATGGTCACCAATTAATTTAAAATACACATAGTGATCTGCTTTGCTTCTGGTGAAGCCAAGTCCACGTATAAATGTATCAAGTTTCTGATACCACATCATTGGTGACTGTTTTAACCCATACAAAGACTTCTTTAACTTGCATACCAATTCTTTCTTACCCTTCACCGCAAATCCTTCAGGTTGCTTCATGTAGATCTCCTCTACGAAATCCCCATGAAGAAATGATGTCTTCACATCCATCTCTTCTACCTCAAAATGAACAGTAGCAGTAACAAATAAAAATAATCTAAGGGAAGCTACCTTGGGAACAGGAGAAAAAATATCACCAAAATGAATTCTCAACACTGGGGAATAACCTTTTGTTACAAACCAAGCTTTGTATTTCTCCACCTTTCCTTTTGCATTTGTCTTCTTCTTGAACACCCATTTGTTGTCAATGGGTTTCCTTCCAGCTTGCAACTCCACCCCAAGCCTCATTTTTATGCAAAGATGCCATTTCATCAACCATGGCCTCTTTCTAGAGTTTTCCATCCTCTGAATCTATTGCTTCCTTCACAGTTCTGGGATCATCATCAGTGATAGATAAAGAAAAATTTGAACATAAAGCAGATGGACTATACCTTTCTGGTTGCCTTCTTTCTCAAATCAATCTTCCCACACCCAAAGTTTGTGGCTCTTCATCTTTTGATTCCTCCTCTATTGTAGAATCTAAATCTTCCTCCTTAACCTCAAACTCTATCTTCTTAGGTTCCTTTGGTTGGACTTCATGTCTAATAACATCTTTCACCTCTCTAAACACAACATCTCGGCTGTACACCCTTAAAACCATCCTTATAACCAATAAAGATGCACTTTTCAGGTTTACTATCCAACTTTGTTCTTTTCTCCTTTGGAACATGTACATATGCATCACATCCAAATACCCTCAGATGTGAAAGAGAGGGTTTCTTACCAGTCCATACTTCTTGTCGAGTCTTATCCTCCAACGCTGATGAAGGTGACCTGTTGACCAAGTAACATGCAGTATCCACCGCCTCTACCCATAATTCCTGTCCTAACCCAGCACCACTGAGCATGCTTCTTGCCCTTCCCATCAACGTCTTGTTCATTCTTTCTGCGACTCCATTTTGCTGAGGTGTATATGGAGTAGTCTTCTGCCGTGCTATACCACACTTCTTACAAATTCTTCAAATTCCTTGCTGCAGAATTCTCCACCATTATCTGTCCTCAGTACCTTTATCTTCTTCTCTGTCTAATTTTCCTTTTCCACCAGAGGCTTAAATTCTTTAAACCTGTCAAAGACTTCTGATTTCTTCTTAAGGAAATATATCCATGTATTCCTTGAGAAGTCATTATAAATGATACATAGTACACAGACTTACCCAGTGATGGAACTTTCACAGGTCCAAACACATCACTGTGCACAAGCTCTAATATTTGTTTCGTCCTCTTACCACCAGAGGGGAAACTCACCCGATTCTGCTTCCCATATACACAATTTTCACAGAAATCAAAATCCAGAGAGCTATTACTCATACTTCTACCATACCTTTACCATGAAGTATTCGAAGGCCCTTCTCTCCAATATGTCCAAGCCTTTGATGCCACAACATGGTCTTCTCTCCAGAGACCACTAGATTTTCTGCTCCATTTTCAGGAACCATAGAACTATTGCACCCGTCAACAACAGTGCTACCTTGCAGCTTGTACAGAGTTCCAATCTGAACTCCCCGCATCAATACCAGTGCTCCTCGA
>APFE030914682.1:0-26166 GCA_000404065.3 Pinus taeda | reverse complement strand
ATTTACTTAGATACCAGTTACATCGTGGCCTAAGTGGACTTAAAAAACGTTATATTATATAACTCGAGTTTAAATATTTATTCAAAAGTATGTAGTAAGTCTCACTTTCAATGGGAAGCATCATTTAACAATTCAAAACTGTGGTGGCCAATGGTTTTCTAAACCATAAATAAATTGTAATTAAAATGAGTATGTAGGGTCATTATAAAAAAAAGAAATGATTTATTACAAGAACGTCATCCAAGTGCTCGATAGATAATCGTTAGAGGATAAAGGAGTTATATTTAGTGCAATTTTTTGTACTTTCTTGTGTCGGAATCTGGTAGAAAATTTGCGCTGAAATTTTGATTTTTGTTATTGAAACTATTTTTTTTACTGTATATATCGATTCGTCGCCCTGAAAAACTCATAGGGAACTTGGATTGTGCAAGGGTTTCCCATCAAACTTGTGCTTTCAATAAATTCTTTCCGGATTTTAGAGAAATTAGACTGGAAAAAACTACCAAAAAAGCTTCCAAAAAATCAAACTAAAGACAATTCCGGACTGATTATAAGTGTCTCAAAGGCACTCTCGCTGAAATGGTACAGGTATGGGGATAAATGTCAAAGGGTATATAGGTGGAATTTGAAAATCACAAATTTTGACATGGATGGACCTTCTTTACCGGTTTAGCTCCATCCCTTCATCAACGTTTCAAATTATGGGAAGTGCAAAATGATTGAGATTGATACCTTTTGGTGTTGTTCTTGTTTTCTAACCGTTCCCAGGCTTCAAGGTGTTAGGATATTTTGACACATATGAAATAGTCAAGTATAACTTGGTCTAGTGTAGAGTTAGGTAAAGTGTGTTTCTTTACTATGTACATTTGTAACTTACAATCTGATGGCCACAATACATTTTAAACATGAAGTGATATGACGGTCCATTTTCTCCTCGGTATTACCGACATTTGATCCATGGCTTAATCCCTGATTGGTCCATAATCTCTATTTAAAGAGCATAGACCATCATTTCTAGTGAAACCGTTCATGAGAAAATCTTATGTAAATTTTCATTCTTTTATTATTAGATTTCCTAAAGTGGCCGCGTTAGCTCAGGCCATGGATTGTTTCCCTCTTTGAGGGTTTTAACCATGTCAAGAATACTAGTGTATTGATCTGTAATCTATTTGTGAGTGATGTTATTTGGTTTTCTATCTAAGGAACTTACCTTGTAAATTCGTACATGGTATCAGAGCTATTTGAGGGCCGCATCCGTTGGTGATCCAAATCCGAAGTTGGTATAACTGCATCTGATTGTCATTTCTTAGATCTACTATTTATGACTAGTTTTAGGCCGAGAGGAATACTGTATTGTGTTAGGAGCATATGCTCCAGTGAGGAACCCCTTTCTTTTCACGTGAAAAGGTTTCCGGTAGCCCTAGCTACGTCATTTCAAAGATCTGGAGGTATACATTTTTTTTTTGCACTTCTAGTTATTCATCTTTCTGTTTATTTTGGTTTATTTAGCTCTTTGTTTTTATTGCCAGATCTATATCTTTCATTTCTGCGTATGCTCTTTTCCATGCGACTCTGTGTGATTTGGGCAAATCAGAAACAAAAAGAAAGGATTTTTCTCATGCGTATGCTCTTTTCTGCCGCGCCTTAGCGTGATCTCGGAAGATCAGAAACAATGAAGAAAATATTTAGTTTTAGTTGAAAACTAAACTTCAAGCCATAAGCTTTTGGTTGTGTGGTTTTTTGTTTTTTAGGCCAAAAGAGCTTTTCAAGTAAGCACACACCCCAAAGCTCTAATTACTAAAAAAAAAAAAAAAAAAACTCTTTCCTATTTTCCAAAAATTACCAACCTTTTAAACTAGCACACTTGGTCCAAAGTTGCTTTATGAGAATAGAGGTCTAGGGTTCTTTCTTTTTGTTGGATTACTTTTTCAAAAAGCACATGTAGCTTATGTTTTAAAGTTACTTTATGTAAAAGTGTTCTCACCTATTATAAAAAGTGAGTCACATATAATTCTAAAGTCTTTTTATCTTTTATTTAAGTTATAATTTAGTGAGTAGCTCTTAAAGTACCATTGTAAAAGTGACTTTCACTTATTTATAAAAGTGGGTCACATAAAATCTTCTTTTTAAATGAGATAATTAGATTAAGTTTGGAGGGGTGGCGGTGCGGGGATTTTTTTTAAATGAAACATTATCATTCACTTTTGTACATTCACACACTTCGTCAGCGTCTTCAACAACGTTTCTTAAGAAATCCGTAACTTCTTCATCCAGAAGCCATTTTCAGAGCCGTTTTTATTTAATCAGCCTATTTTTTCGAGATCTTTTCATTGGAACACTTATTTTCATCATTTAAAACTTTAGTTTTTGTTAAAATAGAAAGTCCATGCCAAGTTATTCTTGACAACACCAACTACTTCCAATGTTGGCCCTACATTGTGGATTTACTTAGAATTAAAGGTCTTTACAGAATAGCCTCAAGCAAAGAAACTAAAATTAAAGATGAAGATAAAGCATCCAAATGGAAAAATAGGCAATATCAAGCATGTGGGCTGATAGATATGTCTCTTTCTCCAGACCTTAGATTCAATATCACACAACTTGATACCCCTAAGGAAGCAATGAAACAACTTACTAAAATTTTTGGAATTAAAAATGGAATTAGAGCCCATCAACTCGAAAATGAGTTGCTTACGTTGGACCCCAATAATTTTTCTTCCATTGAAGATTTTTTTTCCAAGTTCAAGACCCTTAGACTTCTCTTGGAAGATGTTAAGGTTAAGAAATAAGATGGTAGCCTTATCTATTCCATTCTTACTAAGTTGGGACAAGCCCACTATGTGTTTGCTTCCACCTTCTATTCTATTAGATAAGCCTTTATTTCTCAAGTAAAAGACTACAAGTCCCCTTCTTTTGATGTATTTTGTGATTCTTTAAAAAGAGAACAAGAAAAACTCTTACATCTTGGTCTTCTTAATCTTGGAAACTCTTCTAAGAAATCCTTAGCTGCGCAATAAAAACCAAATTCAAAGAATCCTAAGAAGCAATATCCTAAAAAGAATGGTCCTGAACCAAAAAAGGGTCCTAAGCAATTTCAGTCTCAAAATGAAAGATCATTTCAACAAAATGATAAGGAAAATAAAAATAAAGGGAGGAATACTGATATACATTGCCACTTTTGTAATCAAGATGGCCACCTAGAATCCAAATGCTTTAAGAAGATGGAAGCCTTGGAAGCAACAATGAAGAAGAATAACATCCATTTGGAGCACTTTTCAACTTCAGCTTCATCTTCAAAAATGACACTTGTTGCATGTGTTTTTCAAGCATCTCAGTCTCGTTATCCACTAAATGTGTCTTCTTCTTCTCATTCTCATGAGTGGCTCATTGATTCTAGAGCTTCTTATCACATGGCCAAAAACAAAGCCATGTTTTCTTCTTTAAATGATTGTAACACCAAAAATATATATGTTGGTGATGATAGATCTCTTAATGTTTTAGGGACCAGAACTATTCATCAAGACAATGGTCAATTTAATGATGTATTATGTGTTCCAACCTTATCCTGCAACCTTCTATCTGTATATCAGATAAATCATTCAGGTGAAGGTAAAATTATTTAATTTTCACCTCACGAGGTTGTAATTAAGGACCTAAGAGATCCTAAACGGATTTTAGCTACTGGCATTGTCGATGATTCTACAAGGTTGTATAAGTTTAGCAACTTTAGGTTATCAACTCTTCCCTTGGTATTTTTTGCTCATGATGATGAAGTGAGAAAACTTTGGCGTGAACGATTTGGTCACTTAAACTATCACTCCCTTCAAAATCTATGCAAAGAAAATATTGTGACAAGTCTTCCTATAGTATCTTCTAGAGATGTTGTTTGTTCTGGATGTGTACTTGAAAAACATCACCAAGATAGTTTTGAAAAACGTGCCTCTTAGCATGCCTCAACCCCTTTACAGCTTGTGCATAGTGATTTATGTGGTCCATTTCCAATTATTTCATTCTTTGGATACAAGTATTTCTTAACTTTCATTGGTGATTTCTCCATATGCACTTGGGTATACTTCTTAAAACTCAAGGGTGAAGTATTTAACATGTTCTTGGCCTTCAAGGCTGTTGTTGAAAAACAATATGGACATCAAATTCTTAAGCTAAGATATAATAATGGTGGAGAATATGTTAGCAACAAATTCATCAATGTTTGCACTGAGAATGGAATTCAAATGCAACATACTGTTCCATATACTCCACAAAAAAATGGTGTAGCTGAAAGGAAGAATCACACCTTAAAGGAAATGGCTAACTGTATGCTTCAATCCAAAGGACTTAGTCTTATTTTTTTAGTAGAAGAAATTAATTGTGCAAATTACATAGTAAATCACACTCCTACTAAGTTTTTAAATATTTTCACTCTAGAAGAAGCATGGAGTTCAATTAAACCAGATGTAAGCCACTTTCATGTTTTTAGAATTGAAGCATGGGCCCATATTCTAGATGAGACAAATAAAGCTTTAGAACCCAAGAGTGAAAAATGTAATTTTGTTGGATATTCTAAATATTTCAAAGGATATATACTTATTCCACTTAAGTCCAAAAATGTTATCATTAGAAGAGATGTAAAGTTTGCTGAAAATATATCGGTCTATGAGCATATTTCGACAGATGTGCCACCTCTCTCTATCCCTTAGACTTCTGAAAATTTCTTCTTTAGATGATGACATCGAGGATGACAATCCTCCCCCACCTTCTCAAGATTCTCCTTCATCTCCTCAACTTCCAAAATAGGTCCGTGTTACTTGAGATATAACAGGTGCTCTTACAGGTGATCCTAGAGATCAATGACGTACACATTCTCAGTTTGATAGAGCCTCTTCTTTACTAGCACAAGCTTCAGTGAATTATGATCCTAACACCTCTGCAGAAGCTTCAGGCCATCCAGATTGGGACAAAACTATGAATGAAGAATATCATTCATTATTGGAAAATGATACATGGGATCTTGTTCCTCTTCTAAAGGGATGAAAACTTGTTAGATGCAAATGGGTTTACATAACCAAGTATGGACCAGATGGAAAAGTTGATAAACATAAAGCTCGTCTCGTTTCTAAGGGTTTTTCACAAGTTGATGGAATTGACTATAATGAAACCTTCTCCCCTTTTGCCAAAATGAACTCTATCCACCTTATTCTTTCCCTTGCTTCCTCTTTCAAATGGGAAGCCCATCAGATGGATGTTAAATCTACCTTCTTGCATGGGGACTTGGATGAAGAAATCTATATGGAACAACCTCTTGGCTATGTAAAAATAGACTCCAACCTTGTATATTGGCTTAAGAAATCCATTTATGGTCTCAAGAAAACCCCTTGGGTTTGGTATGCCAAAATGGATAACTTTGTTTTAGATATTGGCTTTTCTAGGTGTGATTCTGACAATACTGCCTACACCAAGAAAGTGGGTAAGTTTCTTATCATTCTTGTTCTTTATCTTGATGATCTTATCCTTACTGGTAGTGATCCCAACCTTGTAAACCAAGTGAAGACTAGCCTTAAAATACAGTTTGAAATGATAGACTTAGGACACTTGCATTATTTTCTTAGTCTTCAAGTCTTGCAATCCAAGGAAGGTATTTCCCTTTCCCAGTCCAAGTATGCCCGTGATCTTCTACACCATTTTCACATGGAAGACTGTAAGCCAACCCTTCTCCCTTTCAGTCTGGAGCTAAATTTTTAGTCACTTGTACTTCCCTTGAAGTTGATGCTACCTTATACCATCATCTTGTAGGAAAATTTTTGTATCTGACCCATACCCATCCTGACCTTTCCTTTGTTGTTGGCCTGATTGCTCGGTTTATGCAAAACCCACATGAAAGTCATTGGAAAACATCTAAAAGAATACTTTGTTATGTTCAAGGTATAGTTCAGTTTGGGATTCATTATAGTGCAAAAGCATCTTCTCTATTGGTTGGTTTCACTGGTTTCGATTGGGCTGGTGACCCTGATGATCAGAAGTCTACTGCAGGTTATGTCTTCACTTTTTGTTTTGGACCTATTACATGGGCTTGCAAGAAAGAAAGTGCCATCTCTCTTTCTTCAGCAAAAGTAGAGTATTGTAGTGCCATAGAAGCTAGTAAGGAAGCTCTATGGCTTCATCAGATCCTGTCAGAGTTTGGCTTTCAATAGCAACATCCGACTACACTTTGGTGTGATAATCAATGTGCCATTCAACTATGCAAAGATCTAGTCCATCATCGCCGCATCCAACACATTGAACTGCACATGCACTTCATCATAAATCTCATTCATGACCATGTTCTTGAAGTGCAATATTGTTCAACCGATGATCAAGTTGCAGAGATCTTTACAAAGGCTCTCAGAGAGGCAAAAATTACTAAAGTTTGATTTATGGTTGGAGTGCAAGAGGTTGTCACTAAAGGGGGATAGGTTCTAATGCCTCCTTCCTTCTCCTATTGTTTCATATTTGTACATCCTTCAATCATATCCCAATTTGTTCTTAAGGGGGGATGTTAGGATATTCCGACACACAGGAAATAGTTAAGTATAACTTGGTCTAGTATACAGTTAGATAAAGTGTGTTTCTTTATTATGTACATTTGTAAATTACAATCTGACGGTCACGATATGTTCTAGACGTGAAGTGATCTAACAGTTCATTCTCTCCTCGGTATTACTGACATCTGATCTGTGGCTTAACACCCTATTGGTCCATGATCTCTATTTAAAGAGCATGGAGGGTCATTTGTAGGGTAATTGTTCATGAGAGAAGCTTATGTAAATTTTCTTTCTTTTATAAATAAATTGCCTGAAGTGGCTGGGTTGACTGAGGCTGTGGACTATTTCCCTCTTTGAGGGTTTTAACCACGTCAAGAATACTAGTGTATTGATCTGTGATCTATTTGTGAGCAGTGTCCTTTGGTGTTCGATCTGAGGAAGTTACCCTGTAAATTCCTACACGGTCCAATAATAGTACCACCTCACTGCAAGTTCAGTTCATCATGTCGTATTTCATCCTCAAAAATTTAAATATTTGTGAGGTATAATTAACATTCATTTCCATTGAATCACTAATGCTACAATATTTTTTATATTTCCATGGCAGAATGAGGGAAATGATTTTTAACATTCTGATATACCTAGATACGAAGGTCACCAATCACCAATTTGATCTTCCTTACTGGATGTTCTATGCACTGATGGACTACTTCTGTCTCCATATTGTCTAGGGTAGTCTACTTTTCCACTTTACTTTTCCCTCTATTTTTCAAATTGGTTTATAGGAAAATTGGCTTGTATAGGCTTGCATACGAAAATTTTCAGCATATATTCAACGAGGGGAAAACTAGAGTACTTTTTCATCCTGATTTCTCTGCTTCGTTCATTCTTTCATAGAGACTGTAATGCAGAGTTTGTGTTGTGGAGGGTTACCTATCTATATTTTTTTGTGTTGTTTATGTGTTGTCGTTATTCATGTTGTTCATATTGTGTGTTCTATGTTTGAGTCTGTAATACCTCTAAGAGAGGGGAGAGGAGACTAGGAAGAGGGACACACTTGATTTGTAGAGGAAGATATGAGATGATATTGGGAGCTTCTTGGTCATTTGCTTGTTCATTTTGACTCTTCGAACTAGTTATTTTCCGTCTAACTAAAGACTATTGTTTAGAATTAGCTATAAGGAGGCCTGCATTTGTCTACTCTTCCCATAAATCACATTATGGCCTTTGCTCCCATTAAACTTGCACAGGTATAGGGAAACCAAGTTATTTCCATGATATTGTATAAATGGTTCTTTTATATATGCGGTTGCACATGATTTTGTGTTAAGATTTTCGTACAATAATGTTAATCTTTCTTTATGTCTACAGTTGGCCATGTTCTTGCAAGCCAAGGTTAGTTTTATATTATTTTCTTTAAAAAAATTTAAATTTTTCCCTCTTTAGAGATTGCAATTTAAACTCAGCATTATTTTCTTAGTTTGAAGTGAACTCTTGAAAATTTATCTAGCATTTTATTAAAAACTAAATTTATGGGGAGAAGTGAAATAATTCAGATTGTGATTTCTTTTAGTTAAATTCTAAAAATTTTATTGAACATTTTTGTTGTAAAGCCCATGTCTATGACAAAAAACTTAAAAGAACGTAGATTTTCTTTCATTTTAGATTAGATTCCTGGAAGGAAAAGATGAAGAAAAAAAAAAATAAATAAAATAAATATATATATATATATATATATATATAATATAATATATATATATATATATATATATATTATATATATATATATATATATATATATATATATATATATTTTAATTTTATTTTATGGTGAGTAGACCAGAGAGTTCCAATTTCTCTCCCTTTTTAATTTAATTCCTAAAAAATGATGAGAAATTAATATTTTAAATCCTACATGTAAGCTGAAATGGATGCATTGATGAGGTTTATTGAATTTGATAGCATTGTCATAGAGGAGGATCTTGATTCAATGAATGTGCAATCTCAACAACTCTTGTGAACAATATGATGTTTGACTTGAAAAGGTGGTCTACTGCATCACCAAATGTTTGAAATTTGTACGTATATTGTCATTGTTTATCTAAGTATCTCTGAATTAATCCCCTAGATTACTTTTCAAATGGATAGAGGATTTTCATACATTCTGTGGATATATATTGTGCTTCGGTTATGATTATTAACATCTTATTATTTACCTACTCGTCACAAAAAAGCACATTGCATTGTGTTAAACATGAAACTGAATGGAAAGACTTTAGTGTCGAACTCACCATCCACAACTGACTCTTTCACAATAACACCAATGCCAAACTGGCTACCATTTACTTCTTCCCACAATCATTTGACTTTTAACCTCATCGTGTTCATGAATTTCACATGCAAAATTCTAGATCTTCATTCTTCATCTATAAATTTGTATTTTCATGAGCCTTAGAATGAAAACCAAGGCAAGGCCTTCCATGAAGAACAGACATGTGTGTTTTATGTTCTCCATTCTTATATTTGTCTTGTGTTCTCCTTAATTTTGTTGTCTGATTAGATCAATGTCTGTAATCAAATTTATCTTTCATTGTTTCCCTTTGAATCCATCAACTGGTATTAGAGCTAAGTTACACCCTCAACACCACTCCTTTCAAATTCCCCTTGGTGTTACCCATCAAGCTCGCATCAGTCACCGATGAGACCACAATTATGGATGTAGTGTAGTCTTGTGTCCATCTTTGACACCCATTAGAGGAGGGATCTCGATAAACATATGCAGAGTGAAGGATTTTGGTGAAGAGAAGGTTATGGAGAAATTTGTTCTTCATAAGGGGATTTTGAGTATGTTATGAGAAGGTCAAATAAATCCCATCATGAAGTTTATAGTTCCTGGGTTTCATTTGGTATTCCTGAGTTCTGTTTGATATTTTCTTTGAATTTCCTTGTTTTGTATTGAACTTGGTTATGCATTGTATGTGGTTTGCAATATGATCCTAGTGGATTTGTGGGCCTGTGAATTGGATACATGTAAAAAGAAAACTTTGTATTGATTTACATTAAATTTGTTTCCTTAAGAGTGTATGGGAGAAATTGATTTGGGCCTTGTCTCTCGTATTATTAAAAATCATTTTAGTATTTTAAAAAAATCAAAAAGAGGGAGAGGGTCATAATTTTCTATATACATTCTTTTTTTATTAGAGAGTTTCTTTTACCCTTTGTTTAAAAGTTGGTAAAGTGTAATCATTAAAATTTTATTTTATAAGTGGAGTTTTGTTTTGGGGTGTGCATTTTATTATGGAGATAGTGAAAATAACTGATATAAAGAGGTTGAGTAGGGCTAATTTTGTCGTATGGAAATCATAGATGGAGGATATATTGATTTTAAAAGATGAGTATTTTATGATTGAGAGAGCAACAAAGAAACCCTCATAGATGGTGGATGAAGAGTAAAAAAGCTAGATAGAAAGGAAATTTGCAACAATCCACCAATATCTAACAAAGGATATGTATTTAAATGTTCCAAGAGAAAATACAGCAGAAGGATTATGGAAGAAACTCCATGATCTATATGAGAAGAACATGGCATCAAACGAAGTGTTCTTGATTAAGAAGATTTACAATCTCAAATTGAAGGAGGGTGATTGAGTTGCTGAGCATTTGGATGAATTCAATATTACTCCTAGTCAGCTTTCCTCTGTAAAAATTATTCTAGATGATGAAATTAGAGATATCTTATTAATGTGTTTTATGCCAGACAACTGGGAAAAAATAATTATGTCTATGAGCACTTTAGCACCTACAGGAACCCTGAAGTTTAATAATGTCAGCAAAAATTTAATGATGAGGAGTTCTGACGTAAGTCAATTGCAAAAATCTAGGGAAGAGAAACTCTAGCTCTAGCTGGTCATGGAAGGAGAATTGATCGAGGTGAACAAGGGAGAACAAGATGGAGAGGCCGATTAAAATCAAGGAGGTGAAGGATCATCTACTTTCATTGTGGAAAAATTGGGCACATGAAGAAAGAACATTGAGTCTGGAAGAAAGGAAAAAAGGATTAGATTTTGCCTAGTACAGATCAAAAGTCATCCAACACAAATGAAGGTGCGACTATTTTTGTAGTCATAGATGGTGATGTGTTATTTATTATTTTAGTAGAGGATACATGTTTATATACATCTAACATTAGATTTATTATGTCGTTGACTCAGGGGCATCTCACCATGTAACCCCATGTAAAGATAATTTTGTTGCATATAGTCTTGGTGATTATGGTTGTTATATGGTAATTGTATCTATGGATAAACACATTTTCCCTAAGTCGGTAGTTACACTTAGAACAACAGAAAGAAAGTGGTTCAACCTTTTCCTATAATATATAGATGAGATGAAGGAACTTACTTGTGATCTTTTCTTTCCTTGATCTCCTTTGAATTGCTCTTGTCGCTCCCACTTGAATTGAATCCACTCAATTGGTACTTGTTAAGAGAAACAAAAGACGACAAAGATCAAAGTACATAATCTCTCTACTATAAATAAATGGAATCAACAAAATTGAAACATATTTGCATCGTATATATGAACAAGAATATGGGAAAAGGAACAAACAAATTTATTGATGTAGAAGGAGGAGTTACACCCTATGCGGTTCGATCTCGTGTCACTCATCCAGCTTCATTCCAAACCCTCGTCACACCAAAGGCACATCAATCCAGTAGCATAACATTACTTGACATGAACTCAAGTATCAAACCAATAGTATTTCTATACAATCTTCAAATTCCAGCCTCCTTGATCACTATGATGAGTGGTTAATTTATAGGGAAATGCAGGCAGTTATGTCATAAATTGGGTATTGAATGGTTTTCCAAAATTGGAGTTATTTTCTATGGAGAAAGGGATGAGAGGATAAAGGGGTAATTGATCCATAACATATCCAAAGTTGTCCTCATAGGATGAGACAAGAACTGGGCATCCTTGTAGAATGCTCTAGAATCAAGGAATGTTCCCAGAATCTAATGCCAATTTCACTCATTCTCGCCCAGGGCAGGTCAAAGTGGGCCTAAGTGCATTGCAGTGCAATTACCCCTAACCAAGGCTGTGTTGGAGTCCCAAAGAGGCATTTCAGCAAGGTTTCAAGCTAGGAAACTTTCATGGATGGAAGAATTCAATTTGATGACTTGTCTAGGGCATATAACAACTAAATTAGGGTTTGATGAACCCTAATTGTACTGATTTGAATGTCAGCAGTGATGTGCCCAATTAGACGTGTAACAGTTTGCCCCTAAAGCATGAAGTCAAAAATGATAATGACGAATGATATGAATTATCATGTGATGAGGAGGATCTGAAGCGAATGGTGACCTGCATTGATTACAATACATAATATCATAATATCTTAGATTTTTCATGAATTTCTAAGGGAAGGCATGCCCATACTCAACATATAAAATTTTCATTACATGTACATAAATCAGATAGTCATCTACAGATATAGACCCATGATAGGATGGCCATCTATGTAAAGCCATCGTACAGATGATTTAGTACTCTCCTAAAATCACAACTTGGATGGATGAAACTAGATCAAGGGTCTTCTAGCTCGTCCAATTGTTTGCTCAAGTACGAGTCTAACCATGTGAAAATGTAATCTGAAGTTGAACATGGAAAGACACTACCTGATTACCAACCATTGATGTAAGTTGTTAATAGACGTGAGAGAGATAATCGATAATGATTATGATTCTCAAGGTACTAGAGTACATTTTGCATGGTGTGAATAGATGTTTCGATGTCGAGCACCATACAAAGTCTTTCAGTCGAAGGCCAGTGATGTCAACCTGTCGCCAAAAGCAAGAAACTTGCCATTAATGTATGCAAGCCTCAAGGGACTAGAAGGGTGTTTCTAAGTCAACTTCCTAGATAATGTGTTGATGTTGACAAGAAGAGACTTGTCGTAGGAGGAACTTGATGCATCCCCCATCAATGACACGAAATGAGTGTAATGATTTTGAAGACATAATGTGACTGACGACACCAGGTTCAAGAATGGTGGTCATGAAAATGAAGGTTTATGAGTATTGAAAAAGGATGAAGTTTACTCAGTGACTTCTCTTGAACATGTTGGCAACACTGAATGAATTGGAAGCATTGAGCCAAAACCAAAGTGATGGATGGTGTGATAGACCATAGGTATGATGACCATCAAGCAGATAACCCAACCCAAATACTCACAAAGATGATGTGAAAGTGTCATGTTCAAGAGCGACTTGCTACCATAAAGTGATTTATCCCTTTTCCTATTTTCCCCAGTCATTGTTGACTAGTACATCTTTATTTTTTAACAAGCTTGAGGAGGATAACATATGTTTGTAGTACAATTCCACCCTTATGGTGAATCCATTGCTATGTGATGTTTTAACAAACCTAATGAAGGTGAAACTCGGTCTTGTCATGATGAAGAAGTTTGTCATTATTTGATGTTTTAACGAGTTTAACGATAAAGAGAACTTAGTCCTTTTCATTTTTAGAGAGTTTGAAAAGGGACAAAAAGAAAAATCCACAAGTTATTTTTCATAAATTTGTCTCTCAAGTCTGAAAAGAGTAAACTAATATAAGATATAACCTATTGACCATGTTCAGTAAACATATTCCTTTTTCATAAGTTATCTATCTTAGTCTAGGAAAGGGTTAAACTTATACTGAGTAGATGTTGTTTCCAATCTGTTTACGAGCTGAAAAGGACAAGTGCTCAACAATCTTTTCATGTTTTAAGAGTCTGAAAAGAGCTTAAAGAGGACTCCACTTAGAGGAAGAAGTGGTGTCTAGGATAGCTACTAGCTATGGTGATGTTGGAACTTCTCAAAACATGTTGATTTATGTGAAGAGGCTGGATAATAAGACTACTCATTGCAATTGTTCCTCAAAAAATGTAAAACAACCAAGTGAAAGCGTATGATCAACCAAGTAGATAGTGATGATGGAAGGAGAAAAACCAACGTTCATCTGACGGAAGAGGTTGATAGAATGGAAATTATGAGGGTTAAAATGGAGATGGGTTCATTTTTACAAAAGCGTGAACCGTAGGGAACTATGCTTGGATTCGGTTTCATGTTTACACAAGCTTGAAATAAAAAACTATGTTTGGATTCAGTTTCATTTTTACATAAGCTTGAAATGAAAAACTGTTCTTGGATTTAGTTTCATTTTTACACAAGCTTGAACCATGAAAAAAACTATTGTTGAGATTGGCTTACATGCCCCCAGCATGATGACTCAATTGTAGGTGCATGCCCACCAAGATTCATTACATTCACCTAAGTAGACTACTCATGGCTATTAGGTGGATGGAATGAAGGTTCATTTATGAGATCAAGTGAAAGACTCGACTGTGATTTTACGAGATCTAATCAAATACCTTAATTGGAACTTTACTCTAGGAGACCTTGTTTCATTTTTTTAATAGCTTGACACAATACAAGGAACTCTACTTAGATTCCTTGTTTCATTTTTTAACGAGCTTGAGACAATCAAGGAATTATTCTCTAGGACCTATTTCATTTTTTAATGAGGTTGACACAATAAAAGAGCTATCCTCATATTCCTTGTTTCATTTTTTAACGAGCTCGACATAAGACAAGGAATTATGCTCATACCCTCTGTTTCATTTTTAAACGTGGTTGACACAAGACTGCGAACTATCCTCATGTTCCTTGATCACAACCCATAAGAGGTCATGACTTCCAAGACGTTCTCATCATATGGGAGAACAATGCTCTGGAAGGGATATGTAGTAAGGAATCCATTAGAGAGATCTCGTTCCAATGCCCCCAGTACATAATGCACAACATCACATAATTGATTTCCAGTTGATGTAGGCATGGAACTGGTTGCCACATAATTGACCCATGGTGGGGAAGATACCATTGGGACAAAAGGACCATTTAGGGAAGATGGTTGACTGGAAGCCATATTTGGACCATGAAATTAAAGCTGGTCAACGGAGACAATTATGCCTTCATTCGGGAAACACATCACTCGAAAGAGTATTGAAACAATAGCTCCCATGGCATAAACATAGTCGCACCCAAGAAGTAAATTGTAATATAAAGGGCTTGGGACTACCATCACATTGAGATAAACAATTTTTTCTCCAAAATTAATAGGAAAATGAGGAACGATCCCTAATGGTTGACTAGTTTCTCTATTAAAATCCAATAGGTTCTAGGTAACAGGCACAAGTGGCCGCAAATTGAGCGCTTGCCAAGTAGTGTATGAAAGGATACTCACTGATGCACCTTCATCTATAATAGTGTCAGATACAATCATATTATAAACATGTACTATGATATGGAAAAGCACATAAGAAGGAAGATGAAATCCTGCCAGTCAATTCCAATCAAAGGAATTGACTAGACTAATTGGAGGGGGTACCATAAGAATGAGAGAACTACCCCCTTGAGTTACAAGAACATGAGGAATTTCCTCCTCTCTTGATGGAATAGGAGGGTTGCTTCCAAGCATATTGGAATATGAAGATACGAAAAGAACATGAGTGGTATCATACTCACTCTCTATGGGAAAGGTACAATTAACTGAAGGTGAAATCAGGTCAACTATTTCCTCGACCTGTGATTGGTCAAGTATAGACTCATGGGATTCACATTCAGAGAGAGTGGGTTTGGTCGATGATTGATTTGGGTTGACCAGTCACTTCATCAACTAATGAAGGATTAAGGGAGAGTCTCCTGTAACCAGATGGAAGTCGTTGCAGAGAATCAGGATGGTTATAAAACACTTTTTTGGGCTTCATCCAGATAGGGACAAAGGTGAATGGGGTGACTCCCTTCGCATAACCTGTAGGGAAACTTAACTTTACCCTTATTTCCATGAAATTTAGTACCACTAGTTCATGATGTGTCACCAACACGATCTCCAGAATTTGATCACACATGATGATGTGAACGAGAACACCATTCTTCTAAGATATGAGGAATACCAGAACAATTTCGAAGAAAATGTTCACCCGTGCAAATTTTGCAAGGATATTGAAATTTGTGAGCCTTATCGGATGGTTTCTCATCAGAAATTGAATTCATAGCAATGGTTGCTTGGTTTTCCCCTGCTGATTTTCTTCTTCTTCTTCCCTTTCTTCTGAGTCTTATCCACTGGGGTACTAGTGTCAATACTTTCACCAGGAGAAGAGGAAGAAGGGTTGGAAGAAACAACTGACGAAGAAGGAAAAGGGTCAACTTGAGGATCAACTAGAGGTTGATTTTGTCCAATTGTAGGAATATTCAGTTGTGGGTCCAAGGAGGTTGAGAACAACCATACTGGCAAGGCAATGGTAAGTCCTAAAAGGGACAATGTAGCCACATAAGGAGCACCAATATTTCTAAAAGGAGGAAAAGGGCTAGGATTCCCATCAAAAGGAATTCCTTGATCTATGGACTTCGGAGCTGTTTCCATATGTCTAAACCTAAGATCAACTAAAGAGTGACGTGGAGGATGCTATCTGTAGTAAATTAATTTTAAAAATTTAATCAAAATAACATAAAAAGACAAAAGAGGGATATTCTAGGCAAAATAATTACCAAGTAACTATGAACTGCAATATATTGCCTTAGTAAACCAATGACTTAACATACGTGTAGGCAATCTCCTGGAATTCTATTTTCAGTGTATCATAATATAAAAGGTGGCCGAATTAGTTACCTATGGATGGATAGCACCCTAATGCAGTCCTCTCATATATACCTGAAAGTACGTGGAGGCCCAACCTGTGTTAGCGCTGTCTAATGTGAAATCGCACAGTGAGAGCATTCCTTTATAATTTTTGTACTATAACACCGCCCTATATACCTGAAAGTACGTGGACGAGCTACGATATACTAACATACGTGGAATGAGGTATCACACTCGGAATGTATCATAGACCATTAGCAACAACTACTATGTTTAATGATGTCGTAACACGTCTCTAGCCTAGAGCTCTAAATGTTATGTGTTAAGTTACAATGCTCCATTAGGTTAGTTGAGATAACTTTTAAGTTGATCTTCTTAAGAATTTTCCTTTCAAGGTTCAACATGTGATGTATGTTGGCAACTCCTAGAATACAACTAACATGATAAACATTATTTCATTCAATTAACAATGAAAGTTGTAGCTAGTAAGGCATAAAGCAATCAAATCTTTGACAAAGAGGAAAGAGCACACCTAATGCAATTTCCCTAGCTATTCCTATAAGCATTCACAAACTACAATATGCGCAATGAAAGTTTTTCTTTTCAGTCCCTTTATTGTTTAGATGAATAAAAAGGAGCTAGATGCACAAACAATCAATCAATGATTTCACAAGAAACGAAGACTTTACGACAATTTCTTTCTCAAAGAAATGAAGACTTTACGATAATTCTTTTTCAGAAAAGTAAAGACTAATCAATGTAAGCCAACTTTGACAATGAATTGATAATGATAAAGAAATCTGTTAAGAAACACTAAACAATCAAGGTCAAATTAGGGCGAGGAGAGGAAATGCAAATTGATTTCAAAGGCATAAAAAACTTTGATCTTTCAGCAAACAACATCAAAAGCAACTTTGGAAAAATTAAGCAAAAGATGGTTTTTTTTATCTTGAGAGGGACCAGAGTAGGTCTAAGTAGGAGACAGTGCAATGCAGAGTACTGTCTCTTAGCCAAGGGTGCATTGCAGTGCACTGTGCCCTGACCAAGAGTGCACTGGTACCAACACATTCCTATAATAGGCATTCTTGTGCAAATTTCGATAAAAAAACTTCAAAATGGCTTAAAAGAGATCAATAAAGTCTACTAGGATGAAATATGATAAGGATAAACTACCAGGAACGATGGTCGATCCCCAACCGAGTCACCAATTTTTTATATAGAATTTGTACCTACAGAAAGAAAGTGGTTTAACCTTTTCCTATAATATATAGATGAGATGAAGGAACTTGTCATTTTTCGCTTCCTTGATCTCCTTTGAATTGCTCTCATCACTCCCACTTGAACCGAATCCACTCAATTGGTACTTGTCAACAGAGTAAAGACGATAATGATCAAAGTACACAATCTATCTACTATAAATAAATGGAATTAACAACATTGAAACATATTTGCATCATAGGTTTTGAACAAGAATATGGGAAAAGGAACAAACAACTTTATTCATGTAGAAGGAGGAGTTACACCCAATGTGGTTCGATCTTGTGTCACTCATCCAGCTTCAGTCCAAACCCTCGTCACACCAAAAGCACATCAATCCAACGTCATAACATTACTTGACAAGAACTCAAATCTCAAACCAACAATATTTCTCTACCATCTTCAAATTGCATCCTCCTTGATCACTATGATGAGTGGTCAATTTATAGGTAAATGTAGGTGGTTATCTCATCAATTGGGCATTGAATGGTTTTCCAAAATTGGAGTTAGTTTCCATGGAGAAAGGGATGAGAGGATAGAGGGGTAATTGATCCATAGCCTATCCAAACTCGAACTCATAGGATGAGATAAGAGCTGGGCATCCTTCTAGAATGATCTAGAATCAAGGAATATTCCTAGAATCCAATGCCAATCTCGCTCATTCTCGCCCAGCACAGGTCAAAATGGGCCTAAGTGCAGTGAAAGCCTCAATGGGGTTGCCTGCTCTGCAGCATAGTCACCCCTGACCAAGGGTATGTTGGTGTCCCAAGGAGGCATTTGAGCAGGGTTTCAAGATAGGAAACTTTCGTGGATGAAGCATTCAATTTGATGACGTGTCTAGGGAATGTAACAAGTGACTTAGGGTTTTATGAGCCCTAATTATATTGATCTAAATATCGGGAGTGATGTGCTCAAATAGACCTGTAATAATAGTAGAGTGTATTTGGGGAAAAACATTTTTTGCAATATTGTTGGAGTGGGAGATGTCCAGATCAAGATGAATGATGGATAAGATATATTGTTGAAACAGGTCATACATGTACCATAAATGCACATGAGTTTAATCTGTATGGGATGACTAGATGATGAAGGCTATTCCACAAACTTTGGAAAAGGATGCTAGAAAATTAGTGAGGGAGCATTCGTCATGGCCAAAGGAACCAAGACAGGAACATTATATATGTTGAAGGAAATGATAGGAAAATCATATTTGGATGTTGTCACAAAATAAGGAAATTTAGTGGATCTATGGTATAATCGCTTGGATGACATGACTAACAAGGGCTTAGAAATCCTTGTTGGTAAAAATTTATTACCAGGTTTGAAATCCTACAATCTTGATCTTTATGAGAATTGTATATATGGTAGACAAAGAAGTGTTTCATTCCTTAGAGGTGGTCATGACATAAAGAAAAAATTGTTAGAATTGATACACTTAAATGTGTCAGGGTGTGTTAACATCAAGTCATTAGGAGCAGCATCATATTTTGTACCATTTATAGATGATGCATAGAGGAAGGTTTGGCCCTACCCTATGAAAATTAAAAGTGAAGTATTTCAAATATTTCATGTTGTTTTTTAAAGAGAAACTAAGAATTTCCTCAAGTCATTGAGAACATATAATCGTGGAGAATATTGCTCAAAAGCATTCAAGGAATATTGTAACACGCTTGGCATAAAGTATGAAAAGACTAAGCCTGGTACTCCTCAACAAAATGGTGTCATAGAAAGGATGAATCACACAATTATGGAGAAAGTAAGGAGTATGTTGTCCAATTATGGTTTGGAGAATTATTTTTGGGCAGAAGTTGTAACGACATCTTGCTACCTTATAAATCTATCTCCCATGACATCCTTGGATGACGACATCCTTGAAGAAGTTTGGACTGGTAATAAGTTGAATTATTCTCATTTAAAAACCTTTGGATGTGAAACATTTTTACACATTCCCAAATAAAATAGGACTAATATAGATGATAAATCTATGAAATCCATTTTTTTGGGATATGTGGATGAAGAATTTGGTTATCGTCTATGGGATCCGGTAAAACATAAAACTATTAGAAGCAGAGATGTTATATTTAATGAGTCAAAAATGTTTAAGAGGAATGTAGGTGAGGTGGAGGTCATGAAATTTATTAATAGGTTTGGAGAGCAGCATGAAAACATCCCACCAATTTAAGAAAATGGACAACAGATTCAAGAGCAGGAAGGACAACAAGTCAAAAGTGATGAACATCAAGAAGAAGGAATATTCTAGAAACATTCACATGAGATACAACCTAATAATGCACCACTATAGTTGGTTCACATATATTCTAGGATTCATAAGCATTCACAAAGATATCCTCTTTCAAATTATATCTTATTAACTAATAAAGGTGAGCCTAATTGTTTTCAAGAACCTTGTAAAGTTCAACACAATAAAGAATGGAAGAAATAAATGGAAGAAGAAATCAACTCTTTGCTGGAAAATAAAACTTGGGAGTTGGTTAAGATCCCAAAGGGTATAAAGGCTCTACAAAATAAATGAGTTTGTAAAATTAAGAATAAACGTAATGAAAAGAAGGAGAGATATAAAGTGAGGCTAGTGGTGAAGGGATTTTCAAAAAAGGAAGGTATTGACTTCACTCAAATTTTCTCCCCTGTTGTTAAAATGTCATCCATTAGAGTCATTCTTGGTCTTGTTTCTACTTTAGACTTCGAATGTGAATAGTTAGATGTAAAAACTACTTTCCTTCAAGGTGATTTAGAAGAAGAAATTTATATGGAGAAGCTAGAAGGCTTCATAGGAAATAACAAGGAAGACCTAGTTTTTTAGGTCGAAGAAGAGCCTTTATGGGTTGAAATGGGCACCTCAAAAATGGTATAAGAAATTGTATTCATTCATGTTGGAACATGGTTTTCACAGGTTGGAAGATGACCATTGTGCCTATATCAAGAGTTATGATCAAGGAAAGTATATCATATTACTATTATATGTGGATGGCATGTTGATCATTGGCCATGATAAGAATATGATCACTAGGTTAAAGAAGGATTTGATCCAACACAACAGATATTGGGCATGAGGATCATGTGTGAAAGGAAAAATAAAAGGTTGTGGTTGTTGTTAGAGTCGGTCTAGTTATCCCTCCATCAGAGATCAAAAGCTCTTTTTTGCATTTCATGTTTTAGGTGTCCCACCACTTTTCATCAGTTGCATTTCATTAGGCATGCCATAACTCTGATGGAGTGGTTTGTGTCATTCATTCCACTTGTACATGTCACTGCTGGTTCAGGTTAAGTCATAAAGCTTCACAAGTCATTTACAGTCATATTTTAAATTTTTAGGTCTAGGTCTAGGGTTTGAGTCAATTTAGTCTTGAAAAGTCTTAGAAGACTAGCAAGCCAGAGGGACGTCTTTGATAGATCATCACTTCAATAATTCTCACCATTGTACAGCTGAATAAGTAATTCTCTTCAAAACTCCGTTTTGAAGACAAGTCGCCACCTCATTTTTGTAAAAAATGTAAAAATTTTCAGTTCTTCAATTGTTCAAAGTGCAGCCCTGGTTTCGTTTTCTGAAGCATATCAGAGCTATCCCTGCAAAAAATTATCAAAGAAAATCATCATTTCAACCTATTTTATGAAAGAAACCAAAAAGGTCAGAGCCTTTAATTTTGAAATAGTGTCAACAACCAAACATAAGAAAAATGGGTTTTCATTAAGAAAAAATTAAAAGGGAGGCTATATCAAGTCATTTCTCCTCATTTACAACCCATTCCACATTTTGAGAGCCAATAGCATTGTTCAAAGGCGATTTTGCAAGTTTGTGAGCAGTTTGGGTCAGTTCCAAGTCGCGCGGCGCATCAGGATAGGCGCACGGCGCATCCAGAGCGCGCGACGCGTTGGGTAAAGCGTGCAGCGCATAGGATTTGATGCTTGAAATTCGCCCAGAAGTCACTCAAATCACCTCTCCTCACGCATAAATTCGCATCATTTTGATAAAAAGACAAAAAGTCAACAGTCAAATTTTGGCACACAGTTTAATATCAGCATAGATATATATTCCAACTACCTTGTTGTTAAAGAACATGTCAGAGACCGAGTCAGTATATGAGCAGGATTATGATAGTGACTCTACACCGGAGGTCAATGTGCTTAATGTGCCACGGAGGTATCACAAAGGTGCCAAAAGTGGACAGCATGCTAGGGAGGAGCCTACCTCTTTGGCTCAAGTGCAAGCTTGCCCACTTGCAATGGATTGTTTTCGGTGCCAAGCATGTTACCAATATTGTGAGATGATCTCACAAACTCAGCATCATCGGGAACTGGTCCGTCTATTTGTCCTTAACTTACAGGATGGTCATGTAAACCTTGCCGGAGTGGATTTCACTTTGTCACCCGACACTATTGCTCAGGCCAGCGGGATACCAAATGTGGGGGAGGAATGGAGTAAACTCCAGATGCTGGACAGGTATTACTATGAGCCATATGTCAAGCCCACATATATTAGACACTCGAGCACAGCCTTTCCTTTCAGATACTTGAAAGATGAGTTTGCACCATTGATGAAACTCATCATTCGATATTTCAGCTGTGAGGGTAGATTCTCACGTCTCTATGCATACCATGTTTGTTTGTTGATGCATTTCACATGGGTACGTATGATTAACATTCCGTTTTTCATGTGCCGAAACATAGAGAGGATGGTTCCTTTAGTATAGAGGAAGAGCCCGACACATCAGCATAGGAGCATATATCACTATGCCTTGATCAAAATCATAGTGATGCATCAGTTGGCATAGTAGGGTATTGCTTGGGAGGATTTCATCTCCTGTGATTACTTTTCCGCGCTACAACCTCCTCCAGAGATAGTTCATGATGAGGGAGGGCCTTCACAGCAGTTTGACATTCCTGAGACCGAGCATGTTGATGCTCCAGTATATGTGACATATCGGAGAGGCCACAGGGCCTTATTTGCATTTGCACGACGAGTACTATCTCCACCCAGGGTGGAAGGGGTCTCATTGACATCATCAGCAGAGCGAGTATTATCTCCATATCATGTGGAAGGGGTCTCGCCTCCATCTTCAGCACAGGTAGAGATTCAGGATAGGGACAATAGACCCATGGTTGATGAGGGTCCTTTAGGAGGTCAGGATATAGGTATCATTGATGTTGATGCTAGCTCGCCTAACTCGGAGCTCAAGGAGATCATACGAGAGCAAAGGGCCAAGAATGAGTCGCTGCAAAAGAAATTGCAGATGGCTAAATGGGTGATCAACCACTTAGAGCAGCACAACAAACAACTGGAAGATGAGCATGATACATGATGGAGGGTCTCCACTCCAAGTTTGGGCAAATTTGGAGAAAATTTTGTCGTTTCAAAAATTTTGGCTTGCGAAACAGGTTTTTGGGTTCTATGCGTCGCGCTCAGTGCGCGACCCATAAGATGGGGAGGTTCAAATCATAGGTGGCTTAAATTTTTGGATTTTTCATGATGAAATACACATTCTCAGCAATTTCCAAGGCATTTCATGAAGTTTTGGGTGATCAAAAGCTCAAAAAACATCATGAAAATCACCTTTCTGCCACTTTTTGCATCAGCAGGAAGTACTTCTGGAAGAATCCACTTTTGGAGGATCAAATGGAGACCAAATTGGAAAATTCCACTTGGGTTGGAATGTAGACATCCAGGGCTTTCCAACAAGCCAACCGGAGCTTAATTTGGATATGGGGAAGTGCCCCAAAAGCAGGTGGAAAGGCGCGTGGCGCACAGGGCTCAAGCGTGCGGCGCACAGGCTTTTTTGGCACAGTTTTCCTCCTCAGCTCAGCGAATCAAGCCAGTTTGACCAGTTTTGACTTGTGATGGGATTTTTCACCCTCCTTGATGTAATTATTGGAAAGTTATGTTGTTATGACACTTATTTACCTATTCTAGATGATTCATTCATAAAATAGCAAAAATGTAATGAATGAATTAGTTTCTTAGCTTATAGAGGCAAGTTGTTTTGACTACCTAGATTGTAGTGCTTAGTTTAGAATTGGTTGAAACAGCTCCTAGGATGATGAGATCGACCCCTAGAGGCAAGAGAATGTGTTAGCTTGCCTATATTATGTATTTTCTTAGTCATTTTCAGGGTTGGACTCTTGGGAATAGTTTGAGACTATATTGTACATATCTTATCTGCATTTTGGCAAAGGAAAGACCAGGGTTTTGCAGCACTATTTGGGATCCATGTGGCTTTATGTGTTGATGGTGTGTTTCTCTCAGTACTTGTAAGTTGTGTATGTGTATCATTTTCTTGATTAAGTCTTCTGTAATTAAACAAATGAAGTGTTAAGGTAGAATCCATGAACTTGCTATGCTCTGCCTTTAAATTTGTTTAATATTCTATGTTTTCTTCAGTTTAAGGAGAATCCCTGAGACTCCCTTGCTCTCCTTAACTCCTCACCAGTGTGATCTACCCATCTCACTTACTTTAAGGCATCAATACAATCGCCTATCTTGCCCCAAATAGACCTCTACAAAAGTTGTGCCTCATCCCCGCATCCAAAATTGCCCTTCCCTTGAATTCAACAAAATCTTTAAAAATCAATTCTAAACTTTTGTACTTCAACCTAGCCTAAAATCAGTCATCAATTCGGTCATCTCGAGCCTCTTCGATTATCTTTTGCCGAGTTTGACCCGGAGAGAGCCCTCTCCTGTCCTCGTAGGGCTAGCTACGAGGATGAGCGTGGTTCGATGTGGCCTTGAGTCTTACCTTATTTCAGCCTAAGGTAGATTTGAGCGCTAACATAGTGGCGACCATACTAGGGAAGAACTGGTTTGCTTGTTAGTGTTATTTGGTTTATAGCTACAGACGGAGTCTGAAGTCACGCCAGGTAGCCTTCGAACTGCACATTGCTCTGCGAGTGCATAGTAGATAAACGCTACTTCAGTCGATCTCTGGTGTAGCTTGTAATTGTAACACTTAACTTGTTACTTGCCCCAGTACATGTGTCAAGTTCAGATCTGATTGTTGATGGTGGACAACGCTCAGACACTGGAAAGGCTGAAATCATTCACTTGGCGACTCTAAATCATTTTCGAGATCAAATCCAAAGACTCCACTGGAGGATGATCCCGACCAGCAAAAACATGAAAGGACAACATGGACAAATCAGGTATTCAAGTTGGAATTTCATCCAAGACATTTTGTTCTTTGTCATAAATTATTTCTTCTCTTTTCCCAAGAATGTCAAGAAGGCTTTGCAAAGTATATTATGCTTGAGAAGAGATCCTCGGCTTGCAGTTGAGTCTTTCCCTTTGAAGATTGTGAATACCAAAGATTTGCATGCTTTTGAGCTTGATCAAGATCCTTTTTCCGAATTTATTTTGTGATAACCATCTTCAAATTGATGAGTCTCAAGAGACCAAGACTGATTTTATATCAGCTGTACATACCTCTACACCTTGTAAAATTCCAGATCGGTATAAACCTCTTGTCTTACCTTCTTTTCTTCATGCTTTCCCCAAAAATTATGATCTATATTTGCCGAGGTTTGATGGTGAATGTAAGAAAGTCAACGCTGAGCAACATGTGCAGAATGTTGAGAATTTTCTAGATCTTTTTGAAGTTGATGATGAAGATGTTAGTATTAGGCTTTTTCCTCTTTCTTTGCAAGCCAAAGTGAAGAGTTGGTTCAAAGCCCTGCTTGATGCGAGCATCTCAGATTTCCAGCAGTCTGTCAAAGTTTTTCTCGACAGGTGGATGATCGGGTAGAACCTTTTCTTGATTGTAGAAGAGTATAACCATATGAAAAGGTTGCCAGGGGAGACAGTACAACAATTTTCGGCCAGATTTAATCAAGTTTATTATTCAATGCCAGCTGATATAAGGCCTACTCCTAGATCCGCTCTCTTGCACTATCCGGGTGCCTTTGATCCGGAGATGGAGTTTTAGTTGAGAGAAAGGGACATTGCAACACTCCACGAGATGCAAAACAGTGCAGTAAATGTAGAGGCGCATCTGCTGATCCGACGAGCAAGGTTGAAAGAAGAAGAGATGAAAAACATAGATTCGGAAAAATCGAGATCTCTAGAGGTAAAGCTTGACATTTTGGTAAGTGCAGTGGAAAAGATGATGGAGAAGGTCACCGCAAGGAATGATTATGATGTTCATGGCTCGCTGATTGAAGAAGAACAAGTTGCTGATCCAAAACATTTTGTTTCTTATCCTAGTTGTCATAGATCTAATAATGATTGTTTTGTAGATCATTGTGAAGAAGAGAGAGTTGTTGATATGACATGCATGCTTGATGATGTGTTTTATAGTGATGATTTGCCTCATTATGATCAGTATGATAATGATTATGTTCTCCAAAAAGAAGCTAATCTTACAGACAAATCAGCAGCTAGTTGGTGGGAGGAAAAAGTTCATTTTCGGCAGCTTGAATACAATGTTCAGCCATCACATATCAGCTGTGACATTGATGAGGAAAGTGCAGCAAATTTTGAAGTAAGTGAAGGATCTTTACCTTTTTGTTTTGATTCATGTCAGTTCATTAGAGACAACTTCCATGCAATCAGAAATCAGTTCTCAACAAGTCTTGATCTAGACCATCTTGAAGGCAATAAAAACCTTGTTCAAGACTTCTCATATTCAGATTTGCAGCCCCCACATGCCATTGGTTGTCAAGTTGCAGATGAAGGCATGGAAGTTGACATATTTGATCAAAT
>APFE030914681.1:80151-100598 GCA_000404065.3 Pinus taeda | reverse complement strand
AATTGACATGTACTTTCAGCAGCCGATTTGCTTAATGAACATTTATGCAGCACCATTTGAACAAGTATCCACAATAACGCAAATAATAAAGGAAGCAAAATCGCAAACTACATATACTGGTTGTGTTTTTTTAGTTATTGGTGATCTCAACATTGACATCAAACAACCAACAGCTCGCAGCAAAAACTTCGTACAATTTATGGAAATGGAAAACTTACAAGAAATAACAAGCAAACTATCTCCGCAATGGAAAACAATAATAGACCATATCTGGACAACTTTGCCTATAAAACAGTGTGAAATAAATGTAACATGGGCATATTGGTCTAATCATGGCATACTCTATGCGCTACTACAACTCTAACGATCCTTTCCTCTGCAATCTGTTAAACATGCCATAAAACAAAACCTATGTTTTCCACTTTTTTGCACTTTTGGCCTTCTCACTGCAATATCGATGTAGCATTGGTATACAAGTCTCTGTACAATTTGCTATATTTCCCACTTTTTGCACTCTTGGTTTACCCACAACAAATTTTTTTGCACTTTTGGCTTCCTCACGGCAAAATCAATATAGCATTGGTATACAAGTTTCTCTACAATTTGCTATGTTTTCCACTTTTTGCACTCTTGCTTTTCTCACTGCAAAATCAATGTACCACTGGTACACAAGTTTCTCTACAATTTGCTAAACTTCATATCCGACTGAAAATCTATGTCTTGCAGCTACCTTGCAACACTCTGCGCAAACTAATCAAGGTAACAACACAGAGAATAGTATTATGCACAGATCTAGAATTACATCGAACACATTTTGCTTATAAACCTAATAGCTTGTACTCATATGTGTACAGGTAACTACCATGAAAAGACAACACGAAGACACTACTGCTCAAGGGACTGCTCCAGAAGATTGCGCTCTCCCAGAAACTTCCAGCATCTCAGAAACTGAGAAAAAATAACTAAATAACCTTTAAATCTTTCCTTACAAGTTTCATAATACAAAGATTATGTTAATTCAGATTCTTTTTAATATTGTAGAAAGTTTCATAATACAAAGATTATGTTAATTCAGATTCTTTTTAATATTGTTCTATAGGCAAAAACGTGAAAAGCAATCTGAACTAAGCTCCAGCCATGATTTATGTGCTCCAATTACAATACAGGATCTGAAAAGCCTCAAACTGGGAAGAATCTTTCACGGGGACGTTCTTGTCATTTATAAGACAATTGTTGATCAAATACACGGCATCCAATTGTTACGTGCTGACCTAGTGGATAGCAAAGGCAATATGGAAATCACACTCAATGTGCCACATAATCTCATTCCCACTGCTGAGGAGAAACTTGTAGTCGGCCAAGGAATCTGTATAAAAGATTTTAAAGTCTCTCCCAAAACAGTTTATGACCATGGAGACTGCAGCTGCATATTAGTGTTACATGACAAAAGTATCATAGAAACTATCCCAGCCGTGTGTACGCAATACACATTTGTACCGACAACCACTATTAGCCAACTGACAAACACAACTGGATTTGCAATCGGTACAGTAGCTGGTCTTGTAACATCTGCTAAAGAAATAGGTGGCCAATATGTCCTAAATATCAAGGATGGCCAATCTAAAAAAGACACAGCTACGGTATATACAAACTCAACCATTTATACTTTTTACATTTACTTAGAAGCAATTGCATTAGTGTTAACCCTTGGTACATTTTGCAATGCAGGTTTATCTTTTCATTGCATTAGTGTTAACCCTTTGTACATTTTACAATGCAGGTTTATCTTTTCAGTACATTTAAGCCAATTTTCAAATTAATACAAAAACAAATTTCAAAACAAGAAGCACCAATGGTGTTGTTTCGGAATCTTGTCAGAGGACCCTACGCATCTCTACGCACATGCAAATCCACTTTCATAACAGTGGTCAATTCGAACAAAGTACTGGCAGACCTCAGCAAACTAGCTATGTCAACAACAAAGGTTGTTTCCTAGTCCACAAAATATAATTTCTAATTCTTTATTTGTTGTTTTTCTAAATTATTTGTTATTCTTCCAAATTATGTTTTTTATTACAATATCTAGCGCTAAAACTGTACTGCAACCTATTCTCTTAAATTATCCTCTTTCATTTATCGTCTTTGTAGTATTTTTTTATTACAATATTTAAACTTAAATGTCCTTGTAGTACTTTTTTATTAAAATATCTAACCTTAAAACTGTACTTCAACCTGAAGCAGGTCAAAGGAATGTTAACCATAGCAGATATACATGCAGACCCATTTGTCATAATCTGCAACAATTGCTTTGTTCTAGCAAACACATTTGGAACAGTTTCCACAGATCAACTTAACTGTTCCACATGTCAAGAGTTAACGACATATCGACGAGCTCCAGTTCCTTATGGCTTACGCTCTGTAGAACTAGAAACATGGCTGGAGCCCCCACTCCTGGTTGTTGGTGGTTGCAACACTGCTGGCTGCTGGTGGATGCAACAGCTAGGCAGGGACTAGCTGCCATGCAGCCTCACTTGTTCTTTTAGGTTCAAGATGATTTAGAATTCGTATGCAGGTAATTTCTGTACGGGGTTAAGACCTACATTAAGCGATCAACACAATTTAATTTGTTTTTAAGCTTCATTTAAGGGCCATAGATTTTAGTTTTACGAATAAAAAAGCTAATAACGGCATTCTTCTGGATAATAGACTTCATATTGAAAAAATTGTGACCCAATAATTTACTGTATTAACACAAACCACATAAATATTCATAACAATGGCCACTTTATCTAGATCATGGAAGTAAAAGGTTTCACCCAATACTAAATAAAAGATAAGATATATTAAAATATGATAAAGCCATATCCCTTCATCCACTTATTGAACGACTAATTCAATTTAAAAGTAAGTTTACCACCTTCACCAAAAGACTCTTAAGGTAACATAATATAATGGTTTCGAGACTTCATAATTTTCTCTAGGGGTCATTTTGAACTGAGGCTATCTAAATCATTAGAATTGAAACAAGGCCAAGTTATTTGGTAACATTTTTGGGAAAATATTTTTGTTGAATGTTATAAAAATAGAAAATCACTTTGAAAAAAGCATAGTTTATTTCTTGAATAATGAAAATGTTATATCTTTTACTGTTACTGAACTATTTTTATTTTTAAAAATCCTAAATCTGCTTCTAACAACTTTCAATATCACTTATAACTCTTTCATAAGACTTAAATTAGATTTATTACTTTTCACAATAGGCTATTTGCTACTAAGGCTACCAACCTCATAACCATCTTCACTTACTCAGAATCAATGGAAACTCTTACAAAATAGACCCATTCCCAAGAAACGCATGCAACACACTAAATATTATATTGTCTTTTGGCAAAGACAAATCACATAACTATCCCCAACATTGTTCATTAACACATTTTGTTCAAAAAAAAAGGAGGAAATTGCAAATTTAATAGGGCTAGGATTTTAATGGACTTGTCAATTTCCATTTACATAAATCCTTGTCACCATGAGTATCTATTGTTGATAAATTACTCTTAGGAAATAATTAACAACATTCATGAGATTGCATCACAACATTCACATTCTTCACAAGAACCTCCTCTCTACCCTTAGTCTCTAATATGTGCACCCCATTTTAAGCTGGCGAAGCATTTGGAATCTCAACAAATCCATCATATTTTGAAACTATATATGTTGATTAATTTATTTCCCCACTTGCCAATTCACACTTTCATATCTAAACATTTTTGTAAAAAGTATCTCATAGTCTTGAGTTATGTGGTTGTATCCCTGATAGTTGATGCAACTAAAATGCATCATTGAGTTTTTTAGAGAGAATAAACATGAGTGGGGTCTTTTCTACAAAGACATTTTAGCTGCAAGTCCCTATCTTAGCTCATCCTAGCAAACTTTGAGCTATAGAAAACACTGCTTATATGTAGAAAAATTATGTCCACTTTTAAGAAGGTCCACAGGGAATTACCAATCACCTAAAAAAACCTCATTGATGATAAGTCCAAAGGCGAGTTAGAGAACTTCATTGAAATTAGAGTAATATCAAGCGTTTCAAATAATGGCTTATAAAAAGAAGTCCATTGTTTGAGCAATATGGAATTGAGTTCATTAAGAAACAATAACCTTCCTACAATCCTCTTGAGATTTGAGTAAAATCCTAAATCAATCTTTTCATAAAATGAAGAATTCTAGAATGTATTGAAACCAAGGAGGTCACTCATCTTTTAGCAACATGTTCCAAGGCTCTCACACTTTTCAGCTATGGAAATAACAAACTTCAACTTTTCAACCATGGCATCAACCAACAAGGGTTTATGAGGCCATCTTAACACTTCATGTATTTCAATATCCTTCCCAAGAAGTAATTTGATGAGGAAACTTTTTTTCTTACACACTTATTTCTTTTCCTTCTACCTGGAATTGACTATTCTTTCCATGATCGTTCACCTCCAAAATCTAGATCATGATCCCATCTACCACTATAAAAACTCTTCAATAAACCTTACACCTTCAATTCTAATCCAACTATTTATAAATTGTTATTAAATCATCCCTTCACACAATTATCGTGGAATCTTTCATTTTATTATTCCACTAATCCATCAAATATAACAATACCACCTCCTTTGTGGCCAAAGGAAAAATTAACCAAACATTTATAAGTGTATGTAGAACCCATTGCAACATCCTTTAACTCCAACTTATGCTATGCACTTTAAAAACTCTATGAAACAACCAACAACAGTTCAAATATTCTAAAAATCAAGTGGACCAAATGTTAAACCAACATTTTAAATAATTTATACATCTACTATTATGGATTTATCTCTTTAGAGACATGAGTTCAATACCCTAAGCTCAAACCAATTAACATAATCTACTAAAACTTTCCTTTCAAATTCATAAATATTTAACCCAAAATTCATAAATGTTTAACTATTTCTACCATGCACTCAGAATCTAAAATCAATAGATAAAACTGAATTTTCTATTCCAAATTTTTTCTTTGATAAAATTCTGTATTCTTTAAATCTTATTAAAAATCTACATTCTAAACTTTGTTATAATATCACCAACTTAGATTCATCTTAACTCTTGATCTACCAAGCGCGGAGAGGGATCATGTCACACCTTCGTAATCATATAAATATCAAAAGTAAAAAAAATAAAAAATCACTATTTGTAATTTCAATTAAGGCATGACTATAGATTATTTACGATGTATGGGCTTATATGTATTGTACTTAGATATTAGACTTAGGCTAACTTCCATTTGCAATAATCCTTCGAATAATTGAGATCTGACAGGGTTATAAATGCACAAGTGATTTTCTTTATATATTCAAATCATACTTGGCTTTAGTTACATGTGGTTTTGGTTTGCAAATTGATTACGTATTAATGGTATGCTCTGCCATAGATTCGTGGCAAGAGTAGGCTTCATCCGTTCACCCAACTACCCACCATCTATACTCCTTACCTCGTTCCTCTCACTTGATCGAGGATGTGGAACCTTGGGCTCTGATCCGATGGCTGTGCTTCATCTCAAAAATATTCAATGCTTTGTTTGCTGGTGATGTGATTCACTGTTCACCTCTACTCTTTGGCTCTCAACTCTGCTACCAAGGTTTCGCTTCAGGTGAGTTTGACTATGCTACCAGGTTTTCACTTCTTGAGGTTTTGTATAACGTCAAAGTTATCATGGCTCTGGTAAATACCCATGAGGTAGATGGCTTTTCTTCCCAGGTGCAGCAAGAACCAGGCAAGTTAAATGTTTTATTTCCTTTGACATTATATTTAGTTCACTTACTGCTAACCGTCATTGACATATTGCCGATTAGGGTTGCAGGTTACATAGAAGCAGACATGGGGTGCTCATAGTTCATCATAGAGGGTTTCATGGAACCTGCTTATGACCTCCTGCTCTAGTCATCTAATGGATTATAGGTATGTCATATCTAGCCACGCTTTACAATATTAACAGACTAAGGAATTGAATGGTTGAATCAGTGCTTAATGTCCTCAGACAGTTGGAGTATGTTGTCGAGGGTTTCCATATCCATAATGGCATAAACGGCTTGTTGAATTCTAGACCAAGGGTTTGAATCGTTATTATAATAGGGTAAATGCCTTTGTTTGATATGTTTACACAGAACTTGGTTATTTCGAAGTCTTTTCGATGGAATCCTTGTTTCGTCTTGTAGTTTATTCGTTCAATCTCCTTTTAAATTGTTTCAAGGTTTTCTGTTGCCAATTTTTGGAAACGCGATAGAAGGCCAGAGTCCCTTCTATGTGGCACTTCCAGGTGTTTTGTTGTCTAGCATGTGAAGCTTGTAGCTACGGCTATCCTAGTTCTTTTCTTTTTGTTTTTAAACTGCAATCTAATTGGGTATTCTTTGTTCTACACCTTCCCAAGTTCTGGGAAGTGGTGCATACGAAAAACTAGGTTATTTCTAAGTTATGTCATATCAAATGTGTAATATTTGAGAATTTGGGTTAGGTTTAAGTTTTGTTAATTGCCAAATGTATAATATTTGAAGTACTAGGCTCATGTTTAAGTTATGTAATCTCAAAGTATACAATGTTGGAGACACTCCATTTCTTATATGCATCAATCTCATACCGAGAAGTTTATTGGTTTGCAATATATGTTTTTTTGTATGGTTTCCATGGCTTCACTTGTTATATGAATATATTATGATCATTGGTAACATGTTTTCACTGTAGCTTCTTTCTAAGGATTTCAAGTTTCTACCATTCGATGTACATTATTCCTTTTCTTGGGTTTTATTTGCCAATCTAAGGAAATGATAAAAAAAGAGAACTGTTTATAGTGATCCTTTTAATTTGGAAGTTAAACAGACTTTTCCTATTGTTTCTACATATACCATCATTCAGCTTTCTCTATTATCTTTCTTTTTGTCTGCAAAGAATTATTTATACACTCTTTCTACTCATAACTAGCTAGACATAGTTCAATTTATCATTATGTTGTGCATGTTTAATTCTAATTGCATTTATGTTATGCATGTTTAATTGCATTTTCCTCTCTAGCATAATAAAAAAATAAATACTATCTTCTTGAGTGTGTACCTAATTTCCCAAACTCTATTTATGTAGGAATATTTTGCCTCTAAGTTTCAAATATTCCTGTACAACACTCATTTCAAGTATTAACCTCTGCCAAATCTGAACATTCAATAAAATAGCTTACATCAAATAGATTATTCTAGGATATTTACCTACTTGAACTGCTATAATAAAGAAGAAACTTACACTGTTCAAGTCACCTCTATTATCTACAAATTTCAATCCTCCCAACCATGAGACTTGTTGTCTGGTCCAAGTCTCCCCCTGAGCTTTCTCACAAGACCAATGTATTTCTGCAACTTTTTGCACATAGTGCTTTCACTATCTGGTCACCACAAGACTTAGCTACTGTTATTGTCTGAGCTCTGAGCACAATCCTCCTCCCTTTCTCCATGCCCGCCTAGGGCTTTCTTTGGATCATTCATAATCAGGGAGGTAGTTAGGGTTTTCTTGGCAACTACCTTCCCTAACTTCCTTGTTATGAAAAGTTACAAGATTTGTTAATACTCAAACAATTTTCTCTCTTTAATAATTAACACACATTAAATACTTAATTCAAATAATAATCATAATATCTAGTTTTATTTCTACTACTATAAAATAAAATACTTATACTTTTCTAGGGACATTACATATCCCCCCCTGAAATCAAACATCGTCCTGATGTTTTTCTGCCACAAATAGTCTTTGAAAGGCTTCTTTCATGAGATGTTCGTCCTCTCAAGTGGCCTCATCTGGCCCAAAGTTCTACCATTGCACTTTAACATGGAGGATAGCTCATTTCCGCAACATTACTTCTCTCCGATCAATTATAACCAAAGGTTCGACCAAGAATTCTCCTTCTGATTTGACCTGAAAAAGCAGTAACTTGAATCAGTTTTCCATGATCATTAAATTTTTATTTGGCTTACTTAAGAAACTTTATTACTTGTATATCTTGCCAACTGATTATTTGTTTAGGACCATAAACATATCTTTTCAATATGGACACATGGAAAACATTGTGGACTCGAATACGACTGGGTAAGGCGAGTTGGTATGCCACTGGCCTGACCCTTGCCAAAATTTGAAACGGATCACAAAACTGGGGTGCTAACTTAGCACACCCACTCCATTGAAACATACTCTTCTTAGTGCGTACTCTCACATATACATGATCTCCTACTTGGAATTACCTGAAATTCCTATTGCGATCGGTAAAGTTATTTTTCCTATCTTTGGCAGCCTTTAAGTTAGAGCATAACGTCTTAACGAGTTCTTCAATTTCTTTTAACATCTCTAGTCCCAACGCCAGCTTGTCCTCTGGTCCCCCCCAACTGGATGGTGTGCGGCACTTATGTCCATACAAAACTTCAAATGGGATCATTTGTAAGGAGGTATGGTAGCCATTATTATAAGAAAATTCGACCAGATGTAAGTAATCTTCCCATTTGGATGGTTGTTGCATTACATATGTTCTTAGCATATCTTACACTACCTGATTCACTTGTTGTGTCTGCCTGCTCGTTTGAGGATGATAGGTGGTACTGAAGTTTAATTAAGTACCCAACCCTTCAAACAGGGTCCTCCAGAAGGCTGATGTAAACTTTACATCACGGTCTTAAATTATAGTTTTTAGCAGCCCGGGTAGTCTAAAAATATTTTGCATGAAAATATTGGCAATCTGCACTGCCCTGAAGATGGATTGTACTGGTATAAAATGAGCTGATTTGCTTAATTTTTCTATTACCACAATTATTGAATTGTTTTGTTTTTCAGATTTGGGTATTCCTATGATAAAATCAAGGGAGCTGGTCTCCCACTTCCACTTCGGAATTGGTAATGGGTGCAGTAATCCAATAGGATGCTAGTGTTCTATTTTAACTTGCTGACATTCCAAGCAACATGTCAAATATTTTGCTACATCTTTTTTCATATCTCACCAGTAGTACTCCTTTTCGAGTGTTGTATTTAGTTTCTGGTATCTTGGGTGTCCTGCATAGGGACTCTTATGATATTCATCCAGAATTAGATTTTCAATGTTAATTTGGTTAGGCACACCTAATCTTTTCTTATAATTCAACATACCTACGAAATCGATTTCATATCCTAGCTGATATTCATGGTTGTTAGTGTTTTGAGCTTGCTATCCTAACTATTGATATTCTGGGTCATACTCCTCTGCTTCTTTAACTAATTCATCGAAGGTAGTTCACACTTCACTGCAAGAAATTTCATAAAGACAATGTACCTTTCAACTCAAATCGTCAGCTACCCGATTCTCCTTTCCCTTCAGATGTTTGATCTCGAAATTGAATCCACTTAGAAAATCTACCTGTCGGGCTTGTCTAGCATTTAAAGTGGTTTGCTTGAAGTAATTAGTCAAGCTGTGATGATCAATCATTAAAAGGCACTTCCTACCCATCAAATAGTGACGCCACATTTTTAATGCATGAGTGCCAACTGTCAATTCTAAGTCGTAGGTAGAATATTTCTGCTCGTGCTCCTTCAGTTTCCTAGACTCATAGGTGATTACCCTCCCATATTGCATTAAAACTCCACCTACCCCTCCCTTGCTAGCATCTATACACACCACATAGTCCTTGCTTGGATCTACTATGCTTAAAATTGGCGCAGTGGTGAGAGGATGCCTAAGCTACTCAAAGCTCTTTTGACATTCTGCTATCCATCTAAAAAATTTCCCTTTTTCTATAGGGAGCTAATAGGATAGGCCACCCTGGAGAATCCTTCAACAAATCGTCTATACTATCCTTCCAGTCCCATGAAAGATCTTATATCTGCTACGCCTTTTGGTACTGGCCATTCCATTATGGTCTTTATCTTTTCGAGGTCTACATCAATTCCATCCTTAGTAATAATGTGGCCTAAGTATTGAATCTGTTCTTTAAAAAAATCACACTTGTTGAAATTATCATACAGTTGATGTTCTCAAAGAGTTTGCAGCACTATCCTAAGGCGCTCCTTATGTTCTTCAATATTCCAGGAGTAAATCAACATTTCATTAATAAATATTACTACAAATTTATCTAAATACTGATGAAATATACTATTCATTAGACGCATAAAGTTCGCGGGGGCATTGGTTAGCTCGAAGGGTAACACTACAAACTCGTAGCGTCCATAGCGGGTGCTGAAACTGGTTTTAGCTATTTCTTCCTCCTTGATTATGATATTATGGTATCTTGATCATAGATCCATTTTTGAAAATACTGTTGCCCCTTTCACTTGGTCAAATAGTTCATCTATGCGAGGCAAAGGGTACTTGTTCTTAATAGTCAACTTATTCAGCTGACGATAGTCCATACACACATGTAGGATCCCATCCTTCTTTTTGACGAATAGTATGGGGGCTCCCCAAGGCGACACACTAGGGCGGATGTAATTTTTATCCAACAACTCCTGTAATTGCATTTCTAGTTTTGTCGGTTTTAGTGTGATCATACGATAAGGAGCTCGGGACACCAGGGCTACTCCTGGCATGAGTTCAATGGTGAAAACTATGTCTCCCTTTGGAGGAAGCCCTGGTATTTCTTTAGGAAATACATTTATAAAATTTTTATTATAGGGATACAATCTGGGGAAACAGACATGTCCTTTGAGTTGGGATAACCAACCTCAATAACATAAATCTGGCATCCTTTTCTGATGCACTATGCTAGTTGAGAGGTGTTTATTGGCCATAATTTTAGTGGTCTCAAAATGACTTGTATCTCCTGTTTGTCTCCTTGCTCATTCATGTAATAGATCGTTTTTGTTTTACATTTTATAATGGACCAATGCTTTTCCAGCCAGTCCATGCCTATCAAGGCATCATACAATCCTAGGGGAAGTACGTTTAGATCTACCACTAAAGGCTAACCTGTTATTTCCAAAGGACAGTTATTGACCTTGGCCAACACATGTCTCTTTGCCCCTTTTGCTAGTTGTAATAACCAGGGGTTTTTAAACTTGACAATTTGTAAATTACATTGCTCAACTATCTTAGGACTAACATAAATTAATGTAGCTCTAGGATCAATTAAAACAGATACATTATGATCAAATATTTTACCTTTGAATTCCACCATAGTCATCTTGTATTATGCATGATGATCTTCAAGGGTGGCATTGATTTTTGGAATATTATGAGCTACGTCTCCTACCGTAGATGCCTCGTGAACCTGTGAAATATGTTCAGTGCCTTTACGATTAGGACAGTTCTTAATGTAATGTGGCCCTCCACATCCCCATCATTATACTGGGGGTCTAGTTGTTGCTTCGATTTCAGTTCTACCTAATTTCTCACTGGGTTTAGGTTCATGGGGAGGTCTAAATCTGGACTGATTTCTATGTGAATTTATGCTAATCTGACCCCTGGGAGGTCCTTTGCTAATATTGCCTCGATTTCCCTTATTACCAACAACAAAATTATTTCCCTTCTTGTCATTGCATTTCTTTCCCATAAATTCTCCTTTCTGTTTGCTTTGTTGATAGCACATCCTGGCCTTTCATATGACCTCATCCATTTTTTTTGGGTCATCGAACTCAATTCACTCCTTCATGAACTATGGTAAACTACTGATAAATTGTTGTACTTTTGCCTTTTCTTCTCGTATGTAAGGTACATGCGGAAGTAAGGAGGTAAATTTGGTAATAAACTCATCCATTGTTCGTTGTCCAAGCTATAGGTCATGGAACTCTTTTACCTTCTCATCGTAGAATCGCTCAATTAAATATTTTTCTTTAAAGTATCTTTGAAACTTTTCCCAGGTTGTATTTTGTTCATTTACCCCTCGTACAATTTTTACCTCTTCCCACCATAGGGTGGCCTTCCCTTGCAGCTGGAAAATGGCCAAATGAGCCTTTAAGTTGTGGTCATATTCGTATAGCTGAAAATATTTATTCATGTTAATAAGTCAAGCTTCAGCTGCCTCCTCTAGTTCCCCATCAAAGAGTGGTGTCTTTATTTTCTGAAACTCCCCTTGTAGTTTTTTCCTCTGCCTCTTATGTGTTTTATGCTCGGAGGCATTATCTGACTTTTCCTCTTGATTTTCTTCCCCTCCCTTTGTTTCCACATACTCGATTCAATACTCTTATTCTCCTGACATATGTCCATGTTCTGGGCTGGGAATCAGTTGATGTTGCTTTTGCTTATCTGAAACGCTTTTCATAATCTTTTCCTGTTCCAGCATTAACCCTTCATTGTCTTCCCGTAGTCGGGCCATTTCATTCTTTAATTCATGTAGAGTCTCCAATATTGTAGGGTTGGTGTTGCGAGGTTCTTCTCCTAACTGTACCCATACATCAGGGTTGGTTTCAAGAAAAGTTGTAGGTCCTAGCCCTGTCATGTTTCTGTGAGGAACGATATCTGTCCTTCTCATGTTCTTCTTTTGTTGTGCATGCACAAGACTATCAGTTAACAATAATTGTATTTTTCTTATATGTTTGGATCCGGAGGCCTCAGTTTGATAACCTTGGCTCTGATACCACTTGCCACAACTCCATAATCACATAAATATCAAAAGTAAAAAAAAAAAATTCACTATTTGTAATTTCGATTAAGGCATGCTTATAGATTATTTACAATGTATGGGCTTATATGTATTGTACTTAGATATTAGACTTAGGCTGACTTCAGTATGCAATAATCCTTCAAATAATTGAGATCTGATAGGGTTATAGTTGCACAAGTGATTTTCTTTATATATTCAAATCATACTGGGCTTTAGTTACACGCGGGTTTGGTTTGAAAATTAATTACGTATTAATTGTATGCTTTGCCATGGATTTGTGGCAAGAGAAGGCTTCGTCCGTTCACTGAGATACCTGCCAGTTGTACTCCTTACCTCATTCCTCTCGCTTCATTGACGATGTGGAAGCTCCGGCTCCTATCTGATGGCTTTGCTTTGTCTTGGAAATCTTCAATGCTTTGTTTGTTGGTGATCTGATTCATTGTTCACCTTTGCTCTTTAGCTCTAGGCTCTGCTACCATGGTTTCGATTTAGGTGAGTTAGGCTCTGCTACCAAGGTTTTTCTTCATGAGGGTTTGTATAACGCCAAGGTTATCATCGCTCTGGGAAAGACCCCCGAGGTAGATGGATTTGCTTCCCAAGTGCAGCAAGAACGAGGAAAGTTAAATGGTTTATTTCCTTTGACATTACATTTACTACATCGACTGCTGGCTTTCATTGACATATTGTTGATTCTGCTTGTAGGTCATGCGAAAGTAGAGATGAGGTGCTTAGAATTCATCATAGAGGGTTTCACAGAACCTACTTCCAACCTCCTGCTCCAATCGTCTAATGGATTACAAGTATGTCATATCTAGCTGTGCTTTACAATATTAACAGCGTAAGGGATCGAATGGTTGAATTGGTGCTTAATGTCCTTTTTCAGTTGGAGTATGCCACCGAGGGTTTCCATATGCATGATGATGTAAATGGCCTGTTGAATTTTGGACCAAGCAATTGAATCATTATGATAATAGGGTAAATGCCTTTGTTTGAGATGTCTAGACATAACTCGGTTATTTCGAAGTCTTTTCAATGGAAGCCTTGTTTAGTCTTGTAGTTTACTGGTTCAGTCTCCTTTTAAATTGTTTCATGGTTTTATGATGCCAATTTCCGGAAACTCGATATAGAGCCAGAGTCGCTTCTCTATGGCACTTCGAGGTGTTTTGTTGTCTCGCGTGTGAAGCTTGTAGCTACAGTTATCCCAATTCTTTTCTTTTTGTTTTTAAACTACAATCTAATTGGGTATTGTCTGTTCCACAACTTTCGAGTTCTGGGAAGTGGTGCATACGAAAAGCTAGGTTATTTCTAAGTTCTCTTATATCAAATATGTAATATTTCAGAGTTTGGGTTATGTCTAAGTTCCGTTAATTTCCAAATATATAATATTTGAAGTAGTGGGTTGATGTTTAAGTTCTGTCATTTCCAAATATACAATATTGGAGGCACTCCATTTCTTATATGCGTCAATCTTGTACCAAGAAGTTTATTGGCTTATGATATACGTTTTTTTGTATGGTTTCCGCAGTTGTACTTGTTATGTGAATATATTATGCTCATTGGTAACATGTTTTCATTGTAGCTTCTTCCTAAGGATTTCAAGTTTCCACCATTCAATGTACATTATTCCTTTTCTTGGGTTTTATTTGCCAATCTTAGGAAATGATAAAAAAAAGAGGAGTTTACACGGATCCTTTTAATCCGGAAGTTAAGCAGAATTTTCCTATTATTTCTATGAATACCATCATTCAATTTTCTCTGTTATATTTCTTTTTGTTTGCAAAGACTTATTTATACACTCTTCCTGCTCATAACTAGCTAGACATGGTTCAATTTATCGTTATGATGTCCAGGTTCAGTTCTATTTGTGTTTATGTGTTTGTGCTATGCATGTTTAGTTCTATTGATCATTATGTTGTTCATGTTTAATTCTAATTTCATTTATGCTATGCAAGTTTAGTTCTATTTTTCCTCTCTAGCAGAAGAAAAAAATAAAGACTATCTTCCTGAGTCTGTACCTAAATGCCCAAACTCTATTTATGTAGGAATATTTTGCCTATAAGTTTCAGATAATCTTGTATAGCACTCATTTCAAGTATGAACCTCTACCAAATCTAAACATTCAATAAAATATCTTACATCAAATAGATTATTGTACGATATTTACCTACCTAAAGTGCTATAATAAAGAAGAAATTTCAATTGTTGAAGTCCCTTCTGTTGTTTACATATTTCAATCCTCCCAACCATGAGACTTGTCGTCAGGTCCAAGTCTCCCCCCGAGCTTGCTCACAAGACCAATGTCTTTTTGCAAGTTTCTGCACATAGTTCTTCTGCTGCCTGGTCCCTCTCCTCCTCCTTTCTCCCTGCCCCCTAGGGCTTTCTTTGGAGCATTCATAATCAGGGAGGTAGTTAGGGTTTTCTTGTCAACTACCTTCCTTAACTTCCTTGTTATGAAAAGTTACAAGATTTGTTAATACTCAAACAATTTTCTCACTTTAATAATTAATACACATTAAATACTTAATTCAAATAATAATCATAATATCTAGTTTTGTTTTAGTGCGGAAAAATGAAATATTTATAGTTTTATGGAGAGATTAGAGATTAAATATTTTTTCACTCTAAAAGTGATTTTGCATCTGAAGGGGATTTGGATCACTCTTGGCTTTGGATAGATCCAGCATAAGATGAATCTAGACTAGTTTTATTATTAAGTATATATTTAACTAATTATAATAATTACCATGATTAATTATTTTATAAAATGCTATAAAATGCTATAATAATAAAAAAAATTCTTATAAATTTTTTATTTTAAAAATAAGTTTTGGTTTTTCCCGAGTGTGGTATGGTATGGTATTGATAAGTAATGTATTGGGCATTGTATTATAACAATCCCTCTTTACAAATTAATAATATTCATCGTAAAATGTTTGTTGTAACTATTAAATTTAAATTTAAAAAGTATATAAAATTAAAATAAAATAGAATATTAAAATAATAAATAAACGAGTGATGGTTTTTTTTATGTAGTTTAAAAAGTCATTGTATGGCGCATATATTGTAAAAAAAATCTATTTGAAAGTTAATAATGTCCATGATAAATAAGAGTAAATATTCATAAGTAAAAATCTTGTAATATTATAAACATTGCATTTTTTTTGTGCCTTAAATTTAAATATAATTATAAAATTATTTCTTTAATTTATATGAAAAATAAATATTAATATACTGGTATGTAAGATATATATTATATTATTTTTTATCAAAATATTTATAATTTTATTAATAAAAATAAAATTACACTAAAAAAATTAAATTTAACTCTTAATCGACTGTTAAACATCTAACCTATAAGCGGCACAATAATCGATAACCACATTCGTCTTACTCATTATGTCAACCAAACCCAAAATTTGTTTAGAAGTGCTGAACTTACACCACCCAAAGCAATCGTATGAACTGAACCATACCTTCTCTTTTGTCATCGACTTCTACGATGCTAACCCCGTATGACCATATCTTCGCAATGATTCGGAGTTCAATGATGATCCTCCGTGGTCTCTATTATTTCCAGTTATTGTCATTCCAGTGGACTGCAAAAGATACCTTTAATCATGTCGAATCTACTTTACGTAATTGGGAAAAGGATTTCATATTACCACTTTTATAAAATTTAATTTTCCATGGGCCCTTTTTAACATTTAAGATAGTATACATGATTTTTAAAGAATCTAGCCCCCTACGTGCAGATTTTTCAATAAAGTGGAGTTCAACCATCCTCGAACTATGATTTGTGCAGCTGTTCTGTTCATCTCCTTCCCATCAAGCCCAAAAGTATTTGTTTATACAGTATCGGGTATCTCTGATTATGAAAAAAAGCTGGTATTCTCCCTTTAATAAATTTTTATTCGCTTTGTCTGCGAATATTTTGATGTTCGGAATATTGTTGATTATTTCCGTTGGGACGCCAGTAGGCCTTAGGGTTACCTTTCGGAATTCCACCTACGGTCTGCCCTTTCAATCCGATATTATGGAAATTGCAAATATAGTTCTTAAAGGTAAGGAGTTTCTCTACTTTGGTTCCAAAAAAAAGAAAAAGCGATTACGCCCCTATAGAAAATATCTCTGTCACAAAAGCGTTTAGAGGTGAGATAAAGAATATAGTTCCACTTGTAAGACTGAAGAGATGAAGAATATAGTTTTACAGGTAAGAGTGAACTTAAAAAATAGTATCACGGTCACAGAAGCGTTTTTCACGTTTTTAATGGACTCCGGGAATATTATTTACAAAAGCAGAACGAAATTTTCATGGAAATTTCCAGCATCGTACATTAAAGACTAAAGTAAACGTTCCGTGATTGATGGGGCTCTTACTGGTCCTCGGGATGCTCCATTTTCCTCTTATAACATGTGTTGGTCCTCGGGATGCTCCATTTTCGTCTTATATAACATGTGTCACCCAGATCCCCATATCTGTCTGGCGGAACATTGACATGTTGATGTTGTGTAACGAAACCCAACGACCATTCTTCTTCTTTCTCTGTCCCATCTAGCCTTCCCCTCTGTTCTTCTCAGTCATGAAAGCTCCACCTCCTATGGCAGTTTACGGGCCGTCCCTGGCCGTTGAGGACTATGCCGAATTAGTGGGGTTTTTATTAGGGACACTTGCATTCATCGTCCTTATCGGGCTAGACCTGCGAAATGCCATTAAGAAGGGAGCTCACTGGGTTCCGGGGCGTGCCCTCGTCCTAAGTGCTCTGACTATCCAGATTATGAACTTTGTGGAAAACCAGAGTGGGTTACTGGATGAGATCTTGGAAGGTTCAGAACCATGGAATAATGAAATAGTTAAAAATAACTTGTTTATGATACACACCAGCAGAGTTATGCTATGTGTGCTGGTAGCATATTTCCTGCCTGGAATGGCCCGTCCCGGCTCTGAGGAGAAATGGACCAAAATAGCAGCTATAGGGTTGACTGTCTTCATCGACATTTTCTCCGAACTGAACAGTGCACGTAGCCATTTAGCTAACAGTCCACGTAGCCGTTTACCTAGGTCTAGCAAGAGATCCAATTTTTTCTATTCCTGGCCAGAAGGCAAGGCAGTTAGCCAGGTTTCGTTCTTCGTATCCGGAGTGATAATATCAATAACGCTCATATGGCTTATTCTCCTCCTCATCTGCGCAGCTATAGCCAGTAAAAGCATCCGGAATATCACCACTCAAAAAATTCCTATCATTCTTGCAGAGCCTGCAGAGAACAGCGGCTGGAAGGGAGTAGAAGATCATGTACTGAAATCATGGATCGTTGCTCGTTCATGTTATCCTGAGTCAATCGTAGCCAGGTCGGCATTAGCCTCGTCAGCAGCACTGGGAGTAACAATTTGCATTTTAAGTTCAATTGTAGGATGGATTGTCCAGGGTCCAAAGGTAACGTTTCATCGTAATCCTGCATTCTGGTTGAAATTCATAATAACAATTCTAGAAGTCATATTCATCCTAATAGGATGGGCAATCATAGGATTTAGATGGATTACCTCCGTAGCTTACTACGGAAGAAGGATACTAAATCAGGAATGTTGTAAGTATTTTGAGGTGGAGGATTATTGGACCAGGCACATTGTTGACCTGCAGGAAGCTGAAAACTCGAAGCTGACGGAACTAAAAGTTGATGAAAGAATAAGTAAAATGTTTGTCATGAAGCTGAGGAAATTACAGGTTCATGAAAGAGTGAGTAAAATGATTGCAAAGGAAAGAAAAAGAAGGACGAGTTTTGTATCGATGTGGCTGAAATTTGTGTTTTGGCTGCAGTATTGTGTGGTCTTCTTCAGCAAAGTATGTTGGTTCCTCTCAAACCTTACAATTGGTAGTAGGTTTATGCGCAAAATAGTTTCAATAATATTGTCAAAGCGTTCAAAAAAAATGGAAACAGAACTTGAAGAATATGATGCAATCTGGAATTCCTTGGAGGGTCTCTGGGATCAGACTAAGGATACCTTGTTTGTAACAAATCGAAAGTCCATCAAGCAAGCCAGGTTAATTATGAACAAGGGCAACAAGGATGGAGAAAATTGCCATGCTCTAATCCCGTTTCTGGCAAACTGGAGATCAGAAAAATGTGTATGTTTATTGGATCTGGATCCTAACAAACAGGCTGCAACAGGTTTAAGATTTTTGTGGAAAGGTTATGCTGATGTTACCCCATTAGCAGTGGAAAAGTATTTTAAGTACGCCAGTAAACGGTCATGGAAGCTAACGGCGGTCTCATTGATCAGCATAATCGTCAAGCTGTCTCCCCATCGTGGGAGAGATTCGTTACAGGCGTATTATGAGGCATGGGAACTGATAGATTTGGTGGACGAGTCCGATCCGGCAACAGATAGATTGCTAAGTAAAGCCGCAGATAGACTCTTCACGTCAGTACGGGATCCAAGTGAGGATGTAGCTCCTACAACAATGGAAAAGGCACGGGATCAAAGTAAGAATAAAGCTCCTACAACAATCGAAGAGGCAGCAGCAGCAATCGATGAACTTGCGAAAGAATATGAAAAGAAATCTGAGGCCATTGGTCAGAAGATTGTTGATCGGAAAGACACTATGGAAGATTGGGAGGAGTTAGCGGCAAGGAATGCTGTATACAAGTTATGTAAGAGTATGGTTTGCACATCAGGTAATTGTGAGAATGTTTTGGATGAATTACAGAGCTCATTAGCAATTATTATTAGCTCTTGCATAAAGAAAGTCGGGCCCGCATTAGTGAACACCACCAGAAAGTGGGCACAAGATTTAGATAAAATGAAATTGCTAGAAGCAGTGTACATAGCCGGGAAATCAAGTGGACTGATGGAGAAGCTGGAATCGCCTTCCGGTGTCGCCTCAAGAACAGTAGCATCGGATGTACCCTCAAGAACGGAAGCATCCCACCAGGGATGGAGTAAGAACGTGGTCAGCGCCCAAGTAACTGAGGGACCTTCAATGGTATAAGATGCTGCGATTGTGTCCTGAAGAGTCTCTCTGACGTCTTAAAATGGTGTTATAACTCCTCTCTCTACAACTTTTTTGGGTACAAACTTTTAGTGTGTTATTTTTATTCTGCCACCTTTGTTGTTTAATATTGTGACTGCACTTTATTGTATGCCATCTTCAATGGTCTAGTTTGGATGTTTTGTAACCTGGCTGTGAATAAAGGTATTGCGTTGTATTACAGAGAGACTGTCAATAAAGATATTGCATTGCATATAAAATTTTTATGGATAGATCCTTGAGTTGAGAGTTGAGGCAAAGTTAAGAGTTAATCATTAAATCTGTGATTTTCACGTGAAAATATGTATTGTTCATTGTTTTTTAAAGGCAAAATTAGAGTATGCTAGTGTATTTGTATTGAATAAAGAGGTTCATTCTACAGTGAAGGTGTAATTGCGCCCAGAAGCTCTTTACATTCTAGTATAGTGTAGATCTCATGTAAATATATAAATACATAAACTTGTAAATTTAAATGTAAATGTAAACATAATGTTTAACATTTGACATTTAACATTTTTGATATAATATTGGCCCTATTTAAAAATCAATCTCATTATTATTATGTATAAACACAATTTAAATTTAACATATAAAGAAGTTTAAGAGCAGTCGAAAAAGAGGTAGAGTAAATAAATAAAAATATAAATAAAGGTATGGTAAATAAATAAACTTTCTTTATATTTACTCCATAATTCTCATAAATTAATAAAACCCCTTTTTATATTTAATAAAACTCAAAAAATGATTTATTTAGGGGAAGCCTATGGACCAAATACCATATTTATAAAAGAGGTATTTTAAAGAA
>APFE030914681.1:59839-70236 GCA_000404065.3 Pinus taeda | reverse complement strand
TTGATAAAATTAATCATGTTTTCGTTACATTTTCATTTTCCGCACACGACTGAAACCAACCCAGATCCATCTTAACCCTAGATCTATCAAACTCTAAGAGGGATCAAATCTCTCGAGGTGCCAACCTTTCCTAGATGATTTCTAATATTATTTTATTACTTGCACTAAATGCATAGATTTCAGTGTATATGGTGATTTCTAATCCTATCTGATTGCTTTCACTGGATGCATTGATTTCAATGTAGATGTTGATTCCTAATTATATCTGATTGCTTGAACTAGATGCATTGATTTCAATGTAAAATATTTCTAATCCTATTTGATTGCTTGGACTAAATGCGCTGATTTTAGTGTAAATGGTGATTTCTAGTCCTATTTGATTGCTTGCACTAAATGGATTGATTTTAGGCTAAACGGTGATTTCTAATTCTATTTGACTGGTTGCACTAAGTGCATTCATTTCAATGTAGATGTTGGTTTCTAATCCTATTTGCTTACTTGCACTAGATGCATTGATTCAAGTGTAGATGTTGATATCTAATCCTATTTTAAAATGAATGCATTAATTTCAGTGTAGATGTTAGTTTCTAATCCTATTTTCTTACTTGCACTAGATGTATTGATTCGAGTGTAGATGTTGATTTCTAATCATATTTTAAAATCACTTCAGTGTAGATGGTCATTTCTAACCCTATTTGCTTGCTTGCAGTAGATGCATTAGAAATGACCATTTACACCAAAATCAATGCATCTACACTCAAAATCATTTTAAAATAGGATTAGAAATCAACCTCTTTTTTTAGTGCAAAACTTGAGGAAATGTTTGCACCTCAAGAGATTTAAACTTTCTCGGAACTTGATAGATTGTAAAGATGGATTTGGGTTGGTTTAGTATATATGAGGGAAATGTGTAAATTAGTGTATCTTAAAATAAAAATAAACTATTCTCTAAATATAAAATTAATCTTTGCCATAATAAAAAAACAAAAATGAATATGCTATGCATGTTGACTTATTTGTACATATAGGTAATATAACTTCACATGATATAATTTCATGTAAGGTAATTTGAAGTAAAAAAAATATGAATAATATATTTAAACTTGATATTTTTCAAAAACATTTCATGAATTTAAATAAACTATTTTAGGAAAAAACATTGGAGCTCTGCAACAAAAACCTAATGGCGACCATGTGGTAAAATCGGTGGGGAGGAATCAAGAAAGGTAAGGGCACAGGCAATGGATAGCTGAAGCAGAATAAAAGTGGGACAACTAAGAGCGACAATCATGACCGAAGAGGTCAGGAGGGGAGAGATCCCCTCCTATCGAGATGCAGTGGCAGGGGAAGGACAAAACAGACAGTTGGCAACGGAGAAGTAGAATGTAGGTCATGTTCTTGGAATGACATGGCAGGTGGGTAGAAGGGGAAAGTGCCTGCCATGTGCAGAGGAGAAGCTAAGGTTTGTAATCCAACCAAATAAACTAGAATGGTACAGAACTTACATGAAGGATCATGCCCTTATCTATAAGTTTCTCAGAGTCTAGCCCTCCGAAAGAGACCTTACCAGATGGATTCATCAAAAATGGCAGCCCCAAGGACATATCAAGCTAAAGTTGGGAGCTAAAGGCTTCTTTACGGTAATCTTCTCTAACCCGCAAGATAAATAAAAAGTGTTTGAGAATGGCCCTTATTTTTACTATAATGTTGGTTTATTTATGAGATATTGGGAAGAATGTTATAACCCTGATAAGGAAACAAATTTAGCAGCTCCGGTATGGGTTAGATTATTTGTGTTACCCATGGACTTTTGGGACACGAAAATCTTGGAAGGGATAGGAAACACAATATGTAGTTTTGTGAAAGTAGCGGAAACTATGAAGAAAGGAAGGTATACTTCATATGCCAGAGTATGAGTGTACATGAACATTGTGAACCCAATCCTAGATTACGTGGAACTAGAGTATCATGAAGACGTTTGGCAGCAAAACCTAGACTATGAGCATATACTATTTAGATGCCACAGATTTCATGAATATGGACACCTGGTTAAAGAATGCCCTATTACAATGGAAGAAGAAGAGACAAAAAGTAAGCAGTAGAATAGAAGGCCAACAGACTAGGAAGGATTCCAAAAGGTAAAGAGTAGAAGGAAAATAGCCAAAGAAAAATTCAAAGAAGACAAGAAGGAACAACAAATAAAGCAAGGGAAATAAAATAGCTTTGAAATCCTACAGGAAGAGGGGGGGGATGAGGATCAAACCATGGAAAATCAGGAAGATAAAGAGTCAAACAACAATTCCAGCAGTGAAAGATCCCACACAAAGAAGAAAGCCCCAAGTGATGTCACAAACAAAGGCAAAGAACAGGTAGAACAGGCAGAACAGATGCAGATAGAAATGGAGATAACTAGGGAATAGATTAGTAAAGAAGAAGAAGTTCTAAGAAAATTATTAAATGAATGGGGAAACTTGGATGAGCGATTTACCCTAGAAGACCAGAAAAGTCTGTATGCAGAAGCCTTCGAGCAATATATAGCCAAAAATGAAAAAGGTAAAGCAATTCCTGAAGAATACCAATAGAATCATAAGGACAGTAGAATAGACCAGCAAGGACAAGTCAAGGGAGGGAAAAAAAATAGGAAGGAAAAATATTAAGGACTCCATACAACTAATGGGCGAAATGCTAGTGAAAACAAGGAGAGTGGTTCCGCTTTCAACGGTGTTCCAAAACCTAAATCAAACTCATCAATCATTTTGACATCCTGGAATATTAGAGGCTTGAAAAGCAAAGGGAGGCAGAGACATTTAGTGGAATGATTGAGGAAAGATAGACCACATATTATGCTTATTCAAGAACAAAAATTTCAGGCTAGAAGATGGAGGAAATACTCAATAAAATAAGTCCTAGATATGAGCAAGTAACCATAGATGCTAAAGGAAGTGCGGGAGGGATAGTAGTAATTTGGAACCCAATAGAAGTCCTATCAGACTGGTGGATAGGAATGCCCAGAATCCTATCCGACAGATTCAGACTAATAGGGCAAAGTAATTGGTTTGTAGTGTCAGTAGTCTATGGGCCCAACATCCCGACAGATAGAGGCCTATTCCTTAGTCACTTGCAAAAGCTAAGGAATATGCACCATGAGCAAAAGTGGATTATTGCAGGAGACTTCAATATGAACACCTATAAAGAGGAGAAGAAAGCAGGAATAAGGAAGGAGGACCCTGTTGGACACCTAATCCTCAATGGGTCAGTGTGGAATCCGAATGGACAAAAGGAATCCAAGAGACCTTGGGATGTGAAACCCAATGGTCAAAACAATGTACTATAAATGTATATTTCCTATTAATAAAATATGTACTCACATGATTTATCTTTCCTATTGTTCTTTCTCCCATGTGTGTTTAACATGGTATCAGAGCGTGCGTATTCCTGCCCTGCATAATTATTTTTGAGCCATTTGTTTTATGGCCCTTATGTGTATGTGCAGATCATTTCATGAATATTTTCTCATGAATATTTCTTCAGCTCAATTTTAGCTGCAACCTGATTATACTGCTGCTGGTGTCTGTTGTCCATAAAATTTGTTGCCCCTCTATCTGACTGTTCAGTTCTCTGACTGTCATAAACGTTTCAAAAAGGGCGTTTTTGCTCCTATGCTCCATTGATTATTTTGTCCTCAGATCTGAAATAATATGCCTCTGCCTTATTCCAGCGCTGCCTCATAACACATATGTCCATTCTCAGAAGTGATGTACGTTAAATTTTTTCATGAGTAGCGTTGGTTCATGACTGAAAATGCTGACTGGTGTATGATGAATCTCATTGTTCAATGATGAGTCGTTTCGATGAACGCCCATAATCCGCTCCTGTTGAATGCGTTTGAATGCGTTTGATATGTATGGCTAAAAGCGGCTTATTTCTAGTATGCGTGTGATACTTCGATACATTTATTGCTTTAACGTTTGAGTGGTATCGTTGTTTGGTTTATTGAATGACTGTTCAGCGCTCTGATTGATTCATAAACGTTTCTGACAACGTCATTCCTCCAGTGATGATTCTCACCCTATGGAGCAACATCTAATACTTTTGGAAATTGAAGTATCGGGGAGGTTTCCAGCTTATTCTCTTTAGGATATGGCTCTTGGCTTAAGTATTTTACACAAATATTGTCTTTGAGGCTGATTTTGGTTTCGTTTCTTATTAAACGGAGCATCAAAACGTCATCTAAGTTTGAATCCTTGTAGTTACGTTCTGAATTCAGGATTATGATCAGGAATTGTGGTACTTACAATTTACACCATTGATTTTGCTCTGGCATTATTACATAAATGATGTCTTCATGAGATCGATTAAACAGTGTGAAGGTTCCATGTTGCGTGGCAGTAGTTGTTTTACGATGTAGAGCAAGAAGACAACTGCGCAGCACAGACATTGGGAAACCCTTGTATATTCAGATCCTTGAGAATAAACTCGCAGCAATTTTTGATGTAGCAGTTGTTACAAGCAAAGACCCTTTTTCCAATATAATATTACATCTGAAGTGTATGTTTGCAATCAGTATAGCTCTTCTATCAAAAGGATTGTTATGAGATTTCCGACTTGGTTATGAAATGATTGAAATTTTGAACTAGTGCGATGAAGCTTTAACACTAATATCATTAATGCATATAAATTAGTAACCTTTGTGATACATAGATCTTGTATGCAAGGCATATTGTAGTGCTAGATCTCGTACCAATGCATTTTGGCAATGAATTAGAGGCCAAAAACCACATGCAACTTAACCTACGATGGAGTCATACTATGCCATGATAAGAATTGGGAACATGGTTTTTGAAACAAACAAGAGTCAATTTTTACTTAAATTGTGATGTAATGGTATTACACACACTGGCGCATTTTAAACTATGACTTTTAAAATCCCTATGAAATGGAGATGTGGAATGATATTTATTGAGTGAAAGTTTGTGAAAAAAATGGAAGTTATGATGAAAACTTGGGATAATTTGTACTAATCATGGTTTTATAACCATTATTGTTTTGTACAAAGAAGTTTCCAAAAGTCGTTGAATTTGCGAGAAGGGGATTTTCTCAACAAATGATTGAATGGTATTTTGATATCATCAAGCAATGTGATTCTGGGAAATGCAGGTTGCCTGCATCAACGTATGAAAGTTCTTGAGAAGTAATTCTCGGTTATGTATTCGAACAGTGTGAGTAGTTTGAATAATTTGAGAAGTACATTAAAGCAGCGAGTCATTTGCTACATTGAAATTGGTACTATGCTGTCTGCTACAGTGACTTGGTGATATTGGCATCTTGCTACTCATCTAATAGTTGCAATTATTTATCATTTTATAGACCAATTTGTAGCTGAAGATAACATCACTTCTCTAATTATATTGGTTTGAAATGGATAGAATAGATGATGTATTGAAACTACTGAATAATTTAATACTTTCCACTGTTGATGAGATGGTTAAGATCAACAAAACCTCTCTTTCCAATATCAAAATTTGTCTTCAAAATGCACATGAAAATATTGAGTTTTTGCAGCTTGAGACAAAGCTACAACAGGAAGAATTACACAAGTGGAGTCATCATTCTGAACCTGTTTCTGTTTAGAAGATTGAAACAGAACCCCGTAAACAGAAAGTCAATAATGTTACAGCTGGTTCATATTTAATACCCAATAAAGCAGCAGTTGTACATGCAGATGCAGAAACTCAGTGTGCACTTCCCAAGCCCATCATCAGACCTTGGGAATAGCTTGTCCACAACAAGCATAGAACCGGTCTTGGATATGACAAGGACTTGTCCTTTTATATTCCAGACTATGCCAAGCCCATTCAGTTTCAGAGTGCTGGATTATTTCATGACAGTTCACCTACTCCTCATGACAGTTCACCTCCAGCTGTTCCAGACTTTGCCTCTCTTCCACAGCAGCAACAACAACAACAACAACAATAGATTGTCAAATTCCAACACTGTGACTGAGTTGGCCATTTGCAAGATCATTTTTTTGATCTTCATCCATGTAAGCACTGTCATAAAACCAGTCATTCTTCACACAGATGCTTCAGAAACAAACGCCCTGCAAGAACAAAGATTCATCTAGGATGGGTCGCTTCTTGGCAATGGGCATCAACAACCAAGAAGATATTCCAAACACATGTCAAAACTTGTTCTAAAGTATTGAACAATCTTGCAGTTGAGTTTTATCCATCTTCTCACCTAGTATCTGACAGGGGGGAAATGATGGTCATCTCCCAGCTTCAAAGCCACATCAAGCGAGCCTGAGCCACAACCTGCCACACCAGTTTCAGAGTTGTAGCCAGAGACAAAGATGCCCATGAGCATGCCTTCAGTTGGCAATCTGGGACACTTCCTGTAGTAGAAGACTTCAGCTTCTTGCCAACTTTGGAAGAATTCCACGAACATAATTGAGAACACTTCATCTAGCAGAAGACACAAGTTTCTTGCCAGTTTTGGAAGAGTTCCAAGAATTGCGTTAAGCATTCCAGAGTTGTTGGTCATCCTTAAACCATCACAGGTTGAGACTTCCCTTTTCAGGTTGAAGTTCTCCCTTTTATGCGGGGTGAGACCTCCCTTTATTGGTTGAAGGTTTCCCTCTTCAAAACAATAGGAGCACTTCCTCTAGCAGAAGAATTCAGCTTCGTGCCAGTTTTGGAAGATTTTTGGGAACTGCACTAAGCATTGCAGTGTTGGTGGTCATCATTAAACCACCACCCTTTCTACCAACATTTCAGAGAGCACATTCAGCCTAGTGCTGCCATGCATTTTTGCACATTTTGTATTACATCTCTCTTCTTGGACTCATACATAACCCTTGGGATTAAGAGGAGGAATGTTGGACACCTAATCCTTAATGTGTTAGTGTGGAAGCCGAATGGACAAAAGGAGTCCAAGAGACCTTAGGATGTGAAACCCAACGGTCACAACAATGTACTATTCCTGTTAATAAAATATGTACTCACATGATTTATCTTTCATATTGTTCTTGCTCCCATGTGTGTTTAACAAACCCGAAGATGGAAAGATTCAGAGATGTACAAATGGACTTAAGTCTGGTAGACATACCAACAATAAATGGGAACTTCACCTGGAATAATAGAAGAGGTGGGAACAAACAAATAGCATCAAGATTAGATATATTCTTAGTCTTTGAACATATAATCAGTATGGATATATTCTATGAAGCCTCCATCCTCCCCTCTATAGGGTCAGACCAGTGGCCTATTAAACTGGAAACCGCTATGAAGAATCAGAATAAAAAGCTCGACCAATTCGTTTTGAGTCATTTTGGCTAAGAGATCTAGAATTCTTACCCAAAGTAAAAAGTTGGTGGCAAGAGAGAAAGATGGGAGTGGAAGGTAGAAACAAAATGCACGCATTCCAAATTAGACTCAAAGACGTAAATGGCAAATAAAGAAATGGAACAAAGAGGAATTTGGCAACATTCTAAAAGAAAAAGGGAAAATATAGTCCAGAATGGAAGGAATTCAACAACAAATCATATAAGGAGGAAGAAGTGAGGAGCTGGCCGAGGAGGAAGGAAGGTTAATTAATCAATTAGAGGAAAAATGAAAGCAAGAAGAAATACTGTGGAAACAAAAATCACAAGTCCAATGGTTGAAATAAGGGGAGAAGAACTCCAAATTCTTTCACAAAGAAATGTTGAACCATAAACAACATAATAGAATCTTTTCACTAAAATATAGTTAAGGAAACAGAGTGTCGCAATAGGAAGAAATGGAGAAGCTTCTAGTGGACTATTTCAAAGGGATCCTAACAGAACCAAACAATAGTAGGGAGGAGGAAATCGATAGAGTATGTCAACATATACCTAAAAAATAACTAGAGAACTAAATCTCGCTCTACTTACGATTATCGCGAAACAAGAAGTGGAGGAAGTGATTAAGAGAATGGAAAAGAATAAGGCCCTGGGATCTGATGGTTTTACCATTGAATTTTACCAAGCCGCGTGGATTTTTATGAGTAATGACATAGTGGAACTAGTGGAGGGATCAAGGTGTACAAAGCGTATGCATCCGACCCTTAGTGCCACCTTCCTGGCATTGATTCCAAATATTGGAAACTTGAAAGAAACCCAGGGATTCATACCAATATCTCTATGTAATGTAGTGTACAAAATTTTAGCTACAATTATGGTTAATAGACTTAAGCCAATTTTTCCCGACCTCGTTGCAAAAGAAAAAAATGGTTTTGTAAAACGAAGGAAGATAATAGATGGAATAGTAGTCGCTCAAGAGGTAATCCACTCTCTGAAAAACTCTCAAAACAAAGGTATGTTAATGAAATTGGATCTGGCAAAGGCTTATGATTGCCTTAGTTGGGTGTACCTAGGCAACATTCTCCAAGCTCATGGATTTGATGAGAGATGGGTGAAATGGATCCTGTCAATGGTGAGCACACCGGTGATATCAGTTATGTTGAATTGAACTGCATCTGAAGCATTTAAACCTTTCAAAGGGTTTAGACAGAGAGATCCCCTGTCCCTGTTTCTATTCATTCTAGTAGCAGAAGGACTGGGCAGGCTGGTGACGGTGCGATTAGCTAGGGAACAACTAAAGGGACTGAGAATTTGCGGGAATGATCTCCCATAACACACCAGCAATTCGTTGATGACGTAATGTTTTATGGCCAGGCCTCGCTTAAGGAAGCCCAACAGATGTTAAGAATCCTCTCTGAGTTCACCCAAGCATCTAGGATAGAGATCAATAAAGAGAAATGAGAAATATTTTTCTTTAGTACACAGGTAGCGTCCCAAATATTTTTGGCTAGAACAATGGGATTCAGAATCAAAATTTGTCTAGCGAAGTATCTCCGCATTATGCTCAATGAGCACCAATACAGGGTCGCTAACTGGGGGCCCCTAATAAGTAAGATCAGGAAAAATATAGACAACTGGACATTCCAGTCTTTGAACACCCCCACTCAGCTAATTCTGCTAAAAGCAGTAATACAATGTTAGCCTCTCTCATAAAATAATAATAAATCCAAAAATAAATTAATTAATTATATATTCCAAATTCGGAATTTGTGCCTAACTCTTGGGTTGTTCCTCTAAGATAGGAGTTAGTTTAGGTAGCTCCTATATTGGTGTGTGTCTGGTGAGAAATTATCTCAACAAAAGGAGAAATTATCTCAACCAAAAGTGTCTAAGATAGAACGCACTATCTTGAGAACACTATCTCTCATCTATTTATCTCTAACACTATATTCAATTATTTTAGAATAATGAATGAAGATGAGAAAGAATACTTTAGGCTTCTGCATTTTTCCGCTGATAGATTGTTCTATTTCATTCTTCCCCCCCCTCAATGATAAATCCAAAATAATAATGAGGAACCATCTTCCAAGTTCTCATGTTGATCCTCAAAAATATTGCTTGAAAAAACCGCCAAATCTAGATGTTGAAGAAACTGCAATATGAAGAGACTGAGTCAACTGCATGACTGATTCATCTCTGAATGACGCTTGACAACTCCATCATGTGCCAAGCCGCAAAAGGATCCAACTATCCTTTGCTTGAAAACAACATCCGGTGTCCACTGACACAATTTGATGAACGCCCACTGGCGTATTTGCTGATGATGATATCTAGCCAAGCCATCCCCAAATCTATTTGTCAAAAATTAGTAGCCATGTTGAAGAAATTTTTATGGCAAGGAACCAGTAAAACTAGAAAATGGGCTTTACTCTCTTGGGATTGGCTAAGCAAGCCAACCAAAGATGGAGGATTAGGATTGCAAGACCCCTACATACTCAACCAAGTGATGGAGGTGAAACTATGGTGGAGGTGGACACAAGGTGGCTAGGACCTATGGAAGAAAATTTGGGAGAAAAATATAAGGCTGCTGAGAAGCCAGAGGATAGGATGCAAAGTCAGATAGAGGAAAAAGGATCAAATATGGAATTTGTCAAGGAGTAATAAGGATTTGATAAGAGAATACAGTTTTTGGGAGATAAGAGTGGGGGACATAACTAAGTTTTGGGAGGAATCCTAGCAACAATGAGAAAAGCTTCTCCATAAGGAAGCCCTTCAAGTCATCCAAGCATTCACCTCCTAGTCAAAGGGGGACGTGGTTGGAAAATTCTGGAAACTATGTATAGGGGATTATTGGCGCAATTGGAAGCAGAAGGAGGACTAGGCAGAAACCCCTCACACTGAAAGATGGGGTGATTATAACAAAAAAATGGCATCCCTGTTGAACTGGTAAATCCCCTCTGCTGACAGAGGCGATCCCACTAGCCCAACACGGGTCTAGCAACAATCACACAACGCTAACACGCAGGTTCCTAATTGCACAAATCAGAGATCGATCATGATGGTCTACCTGGATTCC
>APFE030914681.1:17108-36367 GCA_000404065.3 Pinus taeda | reverse complement strand
TGCCCATATTGTTACTATTGTGCCCCATAGAAGCCCACTATTATTATTATGGTGCCCTTACATTATTATTGTTATGTCGGCTCTGGTTATGTTATGACCCCTTAGACTCCTATATATAGAAAGGAGGTCTTTCATTTTGTATCATCGAAGAATTGTTCATTTATGTAATGTAAAGGAGGTTGCCCCCTCGAAGAGGCTGAATTCTAAGGCGTTGATCTATCTTTTCTATCTTTTCTTGAGCTGGTTTCATAACAGCCACATCCATGTGCTTGCTGGCCTTCCTCCATGTTGCTTGCACCTACATGAGGTTCTGATGTGTCTCCATGGTGACTACCAGAAGCCTATGTGTCATTGAGTTTTCCCTTCTCAGCATGCTGACTACCAGCAACATCTTTGCCATGCATTTTCGTTCGACCTTCATCAGCTTCCCGAACACCATTGTTGTCCCGGCTCCTACTTCTTGAACCTGCTATGTTCACATCTTCAGGGTAGTCATTTAGAGGATTAGGCGACTCACTTTCTTCCATGATGGTAATTGAGACAGTGACGAAAATAACTGGACGGTTCAGAGAGCTACGGAAGTGAAACTGCGCGGTATGAGGAGCAAGGCGCGGAGGCAGGGGAATGTTGGAAGTGTGAACTATAGCATCTCCATGTCCTGAGTTGTGAAGCCAGGCTCTGCCTCTACCACTTCGAGTGTCTGGGTACTGCCCCGTGAAACTAAGTGGGTTCGGATTATCAACAGATGAGGTAGGGGAAGCCGAATCAAGGCTAGGCAGAGCAGGTGAATGAGAGTTGCTACTTCGCGTTCCCCCTCTTCAACTGCGCATTCTATGTCGAACCATGGTGGGGAAGAGAACATGGAGAGAATTAGGAGGGGGAGTGGAGGAATTGGCAGAGGAGCTCTGCAGGGATGTTTCAAAGGAGTTGAGGTCATGAGCGAGATTGAGAGGTTGGTGTGGGAATGGTGGAAGCCATTACCCAGATCAATGCAGCTTAACAACCAACATCTGCGGCCAGTGCTGGTGTGCACATTCAGCTCTCCCACATGTGGATGACAAACATAGTGAATTAGGGGGGATATAATAACAGAGAAATTCACGAGCTCCATTCTAATGTGGGCAATGGCTCTACCTCGGTCTGTGGAGTCATTAAATGGCCCCTATGAGGTGCCATGAATGCCATTCACGGTGGCATGGGGGAATTTGCAACGAGCCATGTGGCCACCTCGTCCGCCGCCTTGTCGTCTTGACATATTCATTCTAGGAATGAACTCCCGTATCCGGGTATGTTTCTTCTTCCTGGGCCATTTCAATCTGCACCAACTTATTGAATTCCAGTATCTGAAGAGTATTGGCCATAGAATTGAGTGTGCTAACATGAGAAGTGCTTCCACTATCTAGCCCACTATTAGCAAGTTCTGCTACTTTATTCCCTTCCCCACGACAGGGTTTAAGATTTACCGCTCTATGGGTTGAGAGCTAGTTTTCAATGAGCTCAAGTCGCTTTGCCAATCTCCAACTACTTCCCACCTTGTATGAGGGTGTCCCTTGCAGGATCTGATTTACAATGTTGATGAGAATTTAGGAATCCCCTTCAATTATAAGTGGGAAGAACTCATAGAGCGGTGCAAGGAGAAGTCCCTGCCACAGCCCTTCTAATTCTGCCAAGTTATTTGTATCCTAGCCAATTGAGCCCAAATAGGTTAGATTCAGAGTGCCCTTGTGATCTCTGAAGACTCCTCCATATCCTGATTTCCCTGGATTACCTTTAGAAGCCCCATCAAAGTTGAGTTGAATCATGTGCTATGGTGGAGGGGTCCATCTATTGTCAGTCTTTCCTTGCGATGAAGTTTTACCCTGATTTTCTTGTGTACAATTGCATTGAAGGTTCCAGTTTGCCCAAATAGTCTGTTCCTGAGGAGTGGCGAGGTAATATTCTTCTAACTAGGCTTGAAACATCAAGGTTTCTTGTAGGTTTTGACCTGTATTATTCCATAGAACTTCTGAGGGGGAGGCTTGGTCCTTGAAGATGTGACGATTCCTCACTTTCCATACATTCCACATGAGGAATCCTGGGATTAGTTTCCATAGAGAATTCAACAGTTTGCTTTTGTAAGGATTGTTTGCCCAAGAATGTAGATTGTTAGAGATATTCTCCCTACTTCGTCCTTCCTTTTGACATCAGAAGCTTACCTTTTCCCAAAGTTCATTCACCGGTGGGCAGGAATTGAATAGGTGCTCAATGGTTGCTTCCGCCTTTTTACAGTTGGGATACATAGAAGGCCCATGAAAACTTTTTTTTCGGAGGTTGTCCCAAGTGAGAATTTTTTTTTGGCATAGCAGCCAGAGGAAAGTGGAGACTTTTGGCTAAATGGTGGGGACACAAACTTCGTTCCAAAGAGGATCTTTTACTATGTCAGTTCTTATTGTCAAATTATAAGCTTCTTGTGTAGAGAATGTTCCTTTTTCTTCATAACTCCATCTGATATTATCCCTCTTATCACAGTAGTGAATCTGTCCATTTGAAATCTCTATTTCCAGACAATCCCTGGTGAGTTGAATGCCCTATCTGATAATGTGATCCGAATTTATCCATTGCCTATATCCTTGAGCATGGGCATGCATCCAGTATTGATTTACCTTTGCCATCAGTTGGCCTTCCAAATGTTGTATGTGTTGAGGTTTGACAAGGTCTTTCAACTTAGGTGTTTGCTTCCATGAGTCTTCCTAAAACCAGGCAGTGTTACCACTCCTAATTTCCCAAAAGTTGTGCTTCTGAATTAAATCCTTATGCTGTTTCGTTGCATTCCAAATGATAGAACCTGATCCAAATTTTGTGATTCTGATTACATCATCCTCTAGTCGGTTATTGGCATATTTCATTGTCCAAAGGTTAGCCCAAGGCGTATGTGGCTCCGAGATCCATTTCCACTAGATGCGAGCTCCCATGACCACGTTACTATGCTAAGGATCACGAAGCCCAGTACCTCCATATATTTTGGGAGGCACACTGTGTCTCATTTTACCAGAGGCCATTTTCTCTTTTGCCTTATGTTTCCCCACAAGAAATTTCTTTCAAGATTTCTGATTTCTTTGAGTACCCATTTTGGGGTAGCCATAACTGAGAAAAGGTAGGGTGGCATGGATTGCAGTACGACTTTGATTAGGACTAGACAACTAGCCATGTTTAGTGATCAGTAAGTCCATGAAGTGAGACAAGCTTCTAATTTTTCCAAAAGTAATTTCCAGGATGAGTGCTTTAAAGCTGAGTCCGTCATGGGGGCTCCCAGGTATTTGGAGGGAAGAGTGGCTATTAAGAAACCTAGCATTCGAGCAATAGATGCTTTGGTTGTAGCAGGGCTATGAAAGAAAATGATCTAGGATTTGGTCTTGTTAATGCAAGCCCCAGAGGCATCCGAAAAGTCAGACAAAATGGATTTTAATTTGAGAGCTTCCTGAGCTGAGGGATGGCCAAACAACATATTATCATCCACAAATTGTTGGTGGGTGAAGACCGGGGAGTTGGGGAAAAAATACCTCTTAGATGTGGGGAATGAAGCGCTTCTTTGATGCAATGTCCCAGTCCTTCTGCCATTAAAACAAAAATGAAAGGGGAGAGGGGATCACCTTTCCGGATGCCTTTGGAGGGGCGGAAGGGGGAGGAAGGGATCCCATTGATGAAAATGGAGAAGAAGAAAGAGGAAATAGGACTCATGACCCATCTAACCTAGGGAGGAGAGAAGCCAAAGGTTATCAACATTTTGTGTATATAATTATAGCTTAAACTGTTAAGAGCTTTACAAAGATCGATTTTTAGGAGCATACCTACCTTTTTGAACTGCTTCAATGAATGTATAATCTCGTGAGTGAGAATGATTCCATCAATGATTTGCCTTCCTTTCACATAGCCTGATAGCTCGGGAGATATGAGGACAGGGAGCAGAGGTTTTAGTCTGGAAGAAATTACTTTGGAGATGATTTTGTAAATGACATTACATAGAGCAATGGGCCTAAATTTATCCGGAGTTTGCGAGTGATCTTCCTTGGGGTTGATGCTAAAAAGGTTGCATTTAGAGAGTGAAGTAGCCATCTACTAGCTCTGGATTCCCAGACCTCGTCTTTGATAAGATCCTAGAATCTGTGAAATAAATTGGAAGTAAATCCATCAAGGCCAGGCGCTTTTCCTTCTTTGAGATGTCGCATGACATTCTCCACCGCCGGTAAAGAGATAGGCCTGAGGAGGAGTTGATTGTGTTCTTCAGTGATGATCTTAGGGATATTCTTGGTTATTTTCTCAATAGCCTATTGTCTATCAATCTGAGGTTCCTGGTGTACCTTCTTGAAATGGGTAAGGAACTATTGTTCATATCCTCATGTCTTTCCAACCAATCCCCCTGCAGATTCTGAATATTGGTGATGTTGTTATGCATCCTTCTTTTGATAGTGTTGCGATGGAAGAATTTTGTGTTTCTTTTGCCCTCTTTGAGCCATCTGATTCTTGACTTTTGCTTCCAAAGAATTTCTTATTTCTTGGCTCTTTCGGATAGTTGTAATTTCATGTGTTTTTCCAGCTCTAAGGTTTCTTCATACCGTCCTTCCATGATGATTCTCTGGTGTAGGCGTCACATTTCTTGATCTAAAACACACCGTGCTTGGAAGATATTGCCAAAGGTATTTTCATTCCATTGTTTAATGTTGCTTTTCAATTTTTTTGAGTTTTCGCTGGAAGTGATACATTTTGGTACCATCGAGAGGTTTGAAATTTTTCCAGACCACTTGAATCAGATTGTTGAAATCTAGGTGCAACATCTAGAAAGACTCGAAGCAGGAAGGCCTACGAGTGGCATTACCTGGCCTCTGCCATTGAAGTGCAATAGGCCAATGATCTAAACCTGTGATTGGTAAGATCGAGGATGTGAAGTCCCCACCTATGTGGATTTCATTATCCAAAATTAGGAACCTATCCAATCTTGAAGCGATTTGATGTGCTCCTGTTCGTTTTCTATTTTAACTATATACACCATTGTTGGATGCTATATCTATGAGACAATTATTTTGAATGAAATTTTTGAAGTGAATGCTCTCATTTTCCAGTTTGGCCCTGCCCCCTCATTTTTCCTCCAACCGTGTTATCGTATTAAAGTCCCCTTATTTGATCCAGATTGGATATGTTCTTTCCGAGTTGACCAAAGCTAATGTGTTCAGTATGTCAATCTGGCTCATTGCTTCTTGGGGGGAGTAGACATTTGTTAGATGACCATGTACATTTGTCCCTGTAATGTGGAAGGTTGCTTGTATAAAATGCTTACTCACATGAATATTATCAAGCGTGATAGCTCGTTCATCCCAAATTATGGCCAGTCCTCCTGAAGCACCAAAAGTGTCCACTACTGCGGCTTTGCTGCCTGGCCACGCTTTTGCGAGTGTCTGGTCCAGCATTGTAGAGTTGCATTTGGTTTCTTTTATGAAAAAAAATTGGGGTTTCTCCATTTGAATCATATTTTTTATCAGCCTCTATTTTCCAGGGTTGTTTAGCCCTCTAATATTCCATGAGATAAGATTCATGGTGCACTACTAGGAAGGGGTTGTAATACTTTGTAAGCTTGGAATATCTTCTCGATTCTACCAACGTTTCCCCAACGTGGATAGTTCTCTACAGATCGGTTTTTCTGCCTCCTTTTTTATTGTCTTTAGTAGTATTTTTTCCATCCCATTGACTCCCATTCTGGATGCATAAATATCTTTGCTACTATGCTCTAGAGAGGATGACCTCTAAGCTTTCCAGTTGCCTTTCTAGGATTTTGGTCATAGTCCTTTTTCTTACAAGCTTGCTCTAATCCTAATATATCCAGATCTCCAATGTCAAAGCTTTCCGGCTCCTCTTGCATGTGCTCAATTCCACTTCTTTCTGCTACGGTTTCTTCTACAGTCACGATTTCCTGTTGCATATTGTCAACCTCCATACCTTGAGTATTCCATTTCGGTGCAAGACTAGGGGGGGCCGAAGCATGGTGTATGGATTGTATAGATTTTTGGATAATCTTAGAGCTTGAAGCGGTGGAGAGAGGAGTCATCTTGGGGATCTCCTTCAATTGGTCAGGGATATCATAGGTGTTCTATTCTGTCTGATTCAGGATCTCAAAGTTGTTTCTTGTGGAAAGCATTGATGTAGTAGCGGCAAATTTTTTAAGGCCAGTTGAGGGTTTCTTGTGATTCTATTTACAATTGGTGACCTTGGTAAAGCCATCCAAATCCAATTTGTCCACATTGGAGGGGTTCGAGGCTTTCAGGTTTGAAGGGCAGTCTCGGAAGAGATGGCCGAGGTCATGGCATTTCCTGCAACGGAATGGAACATGCTCGTAATCTATTGATTGTATCCATTCAAAATCATCATGGTAAAGACTTACCACATTCGGGAGAGCTTTGCTGAGATGCATGTAGACACAAATTCGAGCATAGGAGGTGTATCGCCTGAGTTTCATCTCCTTTGGATTTTATTGAACTCCCGTAGGACATTCCCGATATCTTGCAATGAGTCCTCATCCCACTACTCCAGAGGAAGGGAATAAGGGCGAATCCACAACGGTGCCGAGTTCAAATCCTTTTTGTCAAGATTGAATTGTTCTATCCAATCTCTCAGATATAACCCCGCTCCATTGAAAAAATACGGTCCTCCATCAAGTACTCTATTTCGGTCTTCTATACAGTTGAAAATCGCTATAAAGAAGCCTTTAGGCCCCAACTGTAGGGTAATGTGCCCCTTTGGTTTCCATTTGGCCGCTATCCATCCATGAAATGCATTCTCCATGGACCAGAAGCCTATAAATTTTCCAATCAGCGCATGATCCTTCATGTACTGGATTTGATTATTGATCTGATCGCTTGGGAGATGAATCTTTGGTCTTTCAGCCGCTACGGGCTTACATGTGGCCGACGTCGCCCTGGGTGCATCATTCTTGTTCGTGTTGTCAGGCACAATGTTTGCAACTTGTTCAACATCATTGTGGTGTTTTGTCCTGACATCTTCAGCGATAATGTGGGGAGGCGCTTTATCCTCCCCCTAAGGGGAATCCATTGCTTGTGAACTGGGCCTTTGTCACGTACCGTTGTGTACTTAGTGCTTATCAGAAACAGGAAAACGAAGTCTGTGCAGGTCTGTCGTTCGCAAGTTTGACTCAAACTCTAGTCGGCCATCGCTGCAGGAGCAGCAAGCTTCTTGTCACTTCTGTTAAAAAAAATATTTTAATGTTGTATATAATAACGTATTCAATATCGTTGTAATAAAACAAAAAAAACCATTTTAAAATATAATTAAACTATTAAATACACATGTTATATAAAAATATATAACTTATATATTATATGTTGTTTTTCAAAAAATATCTATAAAATATTTAAAAATTAATTATTTATTTATTTATCCCTCGAGCTCATATTAAATTTTGGAATTAAATAAATATAAATTAATAATATATATAAACTTAATACGTTGATATAGATAAACTTAAATACAACTATAATTAACCTTGTCTAATCAGTGAAACTCTTACCTCTATTAACATGATAGTACCCTTATTATCATAAGATTCTGTTTATGTATAAATAAATAAATAAACCAAAAAAAAGTGTTCCGATGAGTGTTCTCGATTCTGGAATATAAAAGAGCATGAATAATCTTGATGATAGCACCGTATTACGGAAAGAATGACGAATATAAAAACTTATCGCTTTATCTTTCTCATATTTTTTATTTGATATATTAATTCGTATTAAAATATTAACATTTTATCTATTTCTTCATATTTTAAGTTGATATATTAATTTCTATAGTTTATATGTCAACATATTTTATTATAATAGATAAAATTAATGAAGTAAAGTTAATGAATAAATTTCACGATTAAATTTAATATAAACATATTAATTTACCTTTTAGTGTTAATGAAATTTAACATTAAAAATATTAAAATGTATATATAATAATTTGTATCTAATAAAAATAGGAAAAAAAAAAATAAGGATGTAAAACTTTAAATTTTAAATAAGGATGGAATAAAGTGAAACAAATCTTAAAAATACAAAAAAAATATTAGAAAGTATTTAAAAGGAAGAGAAAGAATATTGTTGAATAAGGAGGCGTATTTTTAATTTAAGTTTAAATATAATAATTTAATAATAAAACAATAATATATAGATATTTTATTACAAGAATAAAATAACTAATAAAATATTGTATGGTTAAATGTCACTTATCTAAAAATTAAAGATTATATGATTAATAAATTATTTTTAATATATATATATATATATATATTATATATATAATTTTTAATAATTAAAATTTAGTAAATATGTTTTTAAGTATAATAATAAGTCATGTTAAATAAAAATATCGAAAAAAAAAAGGTACAGTCATGAGAAATGGTGATTTCATTTAAAAAAACCATAAATTAAAAGAAAAATATTAGTAACTAATAAAAATAGAAGTTACTAAACAACCCATAATAAGACATTAACTAATCACATTACGAATAAATAAAGTTAAATAATAATAAAAATAACAAAAGATGGAATGGAGTCTGAAACGCGGAACAAGAGTAGGGTTTGACACAATAGGGTTTGCAGAAGCCGACATGACAGGGCGATAGAGGCGGGGACAAACAGAAGGGCAGCCTTCTGCGAGCAGACTCGAGCAACAAAGTCTATAGCGCGCGGTAAGGAATAAATAAAACTAGACCGAGCTGAAGGAAACTATGGAAAGCAGGCAGGGGAGGAGAGAGATCCCCTCCTACAAAAACATAGTGGCAGGGGAAGTAAGCGGGAGTAGATTACAGAGTAATCCAAGGGGGAGCAGCAGAGAGGCACCGGTACTAGGAAACCAGTGGCAAACCAAGACACGGGGCCGATGCTTACCGAGAGCATAGAAAAAACCAAGGTATGTGATACCCAACAACAAACTTGAAGAATATAGATGCTATATGAGTGATCATGCTTTGATATGCAAGTTTGTAGGGTTTTGGCCAACAGAGAAGGATCTAGTAAAATGGATACAATAAATATGGAAGCCAAAAGGGCATATAGATCTAAAGCTAGGAGCGAAAGGGTTTTTCATAGTAATATTTGCAAATCTGGAGGATAAAGAAAGAGCTTTCGAGGAAGGACCATACTTCATGAATAATGCTCGTCTGTTCATGAGACATTGGGAAGAAAGATATAACCCAGAAAATGAGAAAATGCTAGCAGCACCTATCTGGGTCAGATTACTTTGGCCTACCTATGGAATTTTGGGACCCTTATATTCTTGAAGGAATTCGTAATACAATCGGGACCTTCGTCAAAGTGGCTAAGTTGACAAAAAGAGGGAAGTATATGTCCTATGCAAGGATATGTGTCTACATGAATATAGCAGAACCGTTGCCAGAATATATAGAGTTAGAGTACCAGGATGAGATATGGCAACAACCAATGGATTATGAACACATACCTTTGAGGTGTAGAAGGTGTCATGAATACATGCACCTTCACAAGCAGTGCCCGCTAAATAAAGAAGAGGAAAATTCAAAAAAACAAGAAGAAGAACAAAGGAGGACAGAGAGAGCAGAGGCTGGACAAATGGGTTTCCAAGAGTTTAGCAGAAGGAAAAAATCAGGAAAAGAGGGAACAAAGATAAAAGAACAAACAAAACCTATTATAATAGAAAGTTAAAACAAATTTCAGGCCCTTCAGGAGAACGAAGAAGGGGAAGCAGGAAAAACGATTGAAGAAGAAGAGAATGAGAATGAACAAATGGAAATTAGTAAAGAGACAAAAGATAGTGACACAATACAGATCAGGGAGACTGAAGAAGAGGCAGGGGAGAGCCTGGAGATAATAACAAAGCAAACCCAGATGGAGACAGAGCTACAAAAGGACATTAGGATTGAAGAGGAAAGAATCATGAGGAAACTACTACAGGAATGGAAAAATCTTGATGAAAGATTTATACCGGAAACTCAGAAACAATTATATAAAGAAACATTCCAAAAGTACAAAGAAAAAAAGGAGGAGCCTTGGAAGATCTAACGGGACAAATAAGGATATATGAAAATAATAACATGGGAATGGAAGGTATTGGCAAGGGAGGCAGAAAGAGAGGCAGAATAACATTGAATGAGACTATACAAGCTGTAGGAGAAATTCTGGTTCACTCAGGCAAGATTATACCTCTATCGGGTGTATTCCAAGAACCATCCAAGAAGTTATAAATAATAATCACAAGCTGGAATATTAGGGGCCTCAACAGCAAAGGAAAGCAGTGGTATTTAAAAGAGAGGTTGAAGAAAGACAAACCGGGGATCATGATAATCCAAGAGACGAAGATTAATATGCAACAAATGGAAGGAATAATCAGAAAAACTAAAAATTCAATATGAAGTAATGGGACAAGAAGCAAACGGTACAGCAGGGGGCTTAGCAATCATGTGGAACCCCGAGGAGATAATATTTGAAAACTTGATAAGCCTACCTAGAATCCTCACCGGCTTGTGTAGAGTGATAGGATTAGCGGAGAGAATTCTCATTTCAGGAGTCTACGAGCCACACATACTAGGAGAACGGGAAAGGTTTCTTAAGAATGTGCAAGCTACTAGAAGGATCTATCCAGAAACACCATGGATAGTAGGAGGGGATTTTAATATGATTAGAACCATAGACGAGAAGAAAGGAGGAATAAGGAGACCTGATCAACATATGGATATATTTAATGAGATGATTACAGAACAGAGGTTGGTGGATATACCAACAATTAATGGCATTTATACATGGAATAACCAAAGAGGGGGAAAAAATCAGATAGCTTCTAGACTAGACAGATTCCTTGTATCAAAATCAATCATGAATCGAGATGTTTTTGTAGAAGCAAAAATAATGCCAGCTATTGGGTCAGACCATTGGCTGGTCAGGTTGGAAATAGATATTAAGAAAAATTTGGGCAAAAAACCTTTCATATTTGAGACCTTCTGGCTTAGGAACCCTCAGTTCTTATTAAAAGCAAAGGAATGGTGGACCCAAAGCATGATACAAGGAAAAGGAAATATGAACACTTTTCAATTAAAACTAAAAGAATTGAACGGGAAGATAAAGAAATGGAATCAAGAAGTGATTGGGAATATAATGGAGGAGAAACAGAAGCTAGAACAAGAAATGGAAGAAATACAACAAAGAATAATTATAGAAGGAAGAACAGAGGAAAGATGCAAAGAAGAAGGAATTATAATAAGTAAACTAGAAGAGAGGAGGAAGCAGGAGGAGATCCTTTGGAAACAAAAATCCAGGATCAATTGACTTCGAGAAGGAGAAAGAAACACTAGGTTTCTTCACCAAGCTATGATACAACACAGACAGAGAAACAGGATCTTATCCATTAAAAATGAAAAAGGGGAAAGGATAATAGAACAAGAAGGAATTGAGAAAGTACTGGTCAAATACCATAAAGAAATTATGACTGAATCTCAAAATGACTATTCAGCAGCTATAGAGAATATATGCAAGGAAATTCCTAAGGTAGTAACAGAAGAACAGAACAAAGCATTAATGTGAGCTGCTACTATTTAGGAATTAGAGGAAATTGTGATGAACATGAATAGAGGCAAAGCACCAGGACCGGACGGTTATACCGTGGAGTTTTATCAAGCAGGGTGGCACATTCCCGGTAAGGAGATCCTGAAGGTAGTAGAAGAATCTCGCATGAAGCAAAAGGTATGGACAGCTATAAACTCAACCTTCTTTACTCTGATCCCTAAGAATTCTAATTCTAAAAATGCTCAGGGCTTTTCCCCAATTGCATTATGTAATGTGATATACAAAATAATAGCCACCCTGATAGAGAAAATATTAAAACCTCTCCTCGCAAGCTTAATCTCCCCAGAGCAAACAGGGTTTATTGAGGGAAGACAAATTCTTGACGGACTAGTAGTAACTCAAGAAGTCATCCACTCCCTAAAAGAGAAGAAGCAGAAAGGAATGATGATAAAGCTCGACTTGTCAAAGGCTTATGATCGTCTGAACTGGAATTACCTTAAAAGAGTCCTGGAGACATTCGGTTTCAATAATAGATGGATAGAATGGGTGTACAGCATGATATCAACATCGAATTTCTCAATATTAATAAATGGGATACCTACAACAACTTTCAATGCCACAAGAGGAATAAGGCAAGGGGATCCACTATCTCCTTTCCTATTCATAATGGCTGCTGAGGGGCTAGGAAGATACTTTAAAAAGGAGCAGAGGGAAAGAAAAATAAAAGGCTTAAGGTTGTGGGGGAACAATCTTCCCATAACCCATCAGCAGTTTGTTGATGACATTATGCTATTTTGTGAAGCAACAATAAAAGAAGTTAGGAATATGAAAAGAATCCTGGACCTGTTTATGGAGGCTTCACGTATGGAGGTCAATAAGGAGAAATCCTGTACTTTTGTTTTTAACACTTTGGACTCAATCAAAACTCATCTAACCAGGACGCTATGGTTCAGGCAGGGAGAGCTTCCAACAAAGTACTTGGGGAATCAGATAGATATTCATCCCACGAGAATGGTAAATTGGCAGTAGGTTACAGAAAAACTCAAAAATAAAATGGCAAGCTGGTCATTTAGATATCCGAATATAGCAAACATAATAGTCCTCGTCAAATCAATCCTCCAAGCAATGCCTATTTATCCTTTATCTATTATGGCTGCCCCCAAAGGGGCATGCACAAAAAGAAAAGAGATATATGGAAAATTTATTTGGGGTGGTCCAAATCAACAGAGGAAATGGGCATTAGTTTCATGGAAAAATCTAACAAAAAGAAAAGAGGAAGGACGCCTTGGATTGAGAGACTCGGAGATGCTAAATAAGGTGATGGGAGAAAAAATTTTGTGGCGGTGGATGAGAGGAGGAAATGACCTGTGGAAGAAAATATGGACTCATAAGTACAGCATGCCAAAAACGACGGATGAAATCCTTAGACTGGAAGAGACTCCGAAAGGTTCTACAATCTTGAACCTGACAAGCCAGAATAGGAATATAATAAATAGGCATGCCTTCTGGGAAATAAGAGGAGGAAGGAATGCTAGATTTTGGGATGAGGGGTGGAAACAAAGAGACAAACTGATTAATATCCAAACTCTTCATAATATACAACAAAATGCGCTCAAGGAGGGGGGAAATATGTAAAGGATTACTGGATAGAAGGAGAGACAGATGGAATATGGAGAAAATGGAAAAAGCCTGAAGAATGGGATGAAAACATTAACCAAGAACAACAAAAAATATACCTAAAAGAAGTTGAGTCAAGCAAAATAAAAGTCAGAAACGGGGAAGATATGCTCAGGTGGGGAAAATCAACGAAAGGAACCTTCGCAGTCAAGGAGGCATATTATCTGATGGGATATCAGGAGAGGACAGAGGAAAGCACAGAGTGGAAAATCATCTGGGATGGTAAATGGTGGCCAAAGATAGCCTTATTTGCATGGCTTGTTGGAAAATAAAGAATCTTAACATGGGACAAAATTCAAAAGAGAGGCCTCTTCGTGCCATCGAAATGTAGCCTTTGCAATAAAGAAAATGAAACTCAGGATCATATTTTGAATAACTGCTGGTATGCTATGCAAATATGGGAAGAGACTAGAAAGCTATATGGAAAAGCAAAAAGAGACCCCAGCGATATAAAAAAAACCATTTTTCAATGGAATAAAGAAAATTTCCACTGCAAAGTTGTCAACAGAGCTTGGAATCTGGCAGTGGGTTTCATGATATGGCTTCTCTGGAAGGAAAGAAACCGAAGGATCTTCCTAGACAAACATACAAAGCCAGAAGAAATATGGAAAAGAGTTCTAAGCTCTATCAGAGGAACGATCCTTGCTGAAGATTGGGATGAGGAAGAATGGAAAGAAAATCAGGAGGAAGGACAAATCCTAATAAAATTAAATATGAAATACGATATGCTATACCCCAAGAAAGAAAATCGGGAAAATAAACAGGTTCATAGTTCAGAGCAGTTCAGATACCCTAAAGAGAAATTCTTCAAGATGAATTTCGACGGGGCATCCAAAGGGAACCCAGGGAATGCAGGCTTTGGGGGAATATTTAGAGACAGTGAGGAAAACACCAGATGGGTATATGCAGAGTGGGGAGGAGAAATGACTAACAATGAAGCTCAACTGTGGGTGGTACAGCAAGGGTTAAGGATAGCGGTGAGGAATAGCTACAGGAATCTAGAGATAGAAGGGGACTCTCAGGTGGTAATAGAGATGCTCCGAAAACTCAATAACGGGAAAAAATTGGAATAGATCATGGGCAGCTGGAGAACAGCCAGGATAGTTCAGGATTTGGGAGAATTGTTAAAGAAGATAGACTATAAAATTATTAATCACGTCAGAAGGAAAGGAAATAAGGCGGCAGACTTTCTTGCCAACTGGGGAAGTAATGATCAGGAAAGGAAGATTGATAACAAATGGCCAATAGTAATGAATAACCCGAGATGGGAGGAACTGGCAATCATAATAAAGCAAGACCATGACAAATCCACAAAACAATAAGAATGATTACAAGAGACCCCTGATCAGCATGATTTTGGAGGTGCACAGAGCAATTAATACAAGACAGGCACGAAGGGAATACCGGACTGTGGAGGGCTAGGTAATAATAAGAAGGGGCACCAGGACAGCCAAGCAGAATCACACATCAAGGTGGATCAATGACGGATTGGTGATGAAGGGAGGCGGAGAGGACAGAGCGTTAGATAACGTAGGCGAGTATGCAGGTACGAAAGAGATGCGAAGGGACGTAGACAACAAACAAATTAACAAGTGGCAAGGCGGGAAAGCAAAGACATCAAGAGGAAACTAGAGTGAGAGAAATAATAAAGAAGGAGAGCGGCACGAAGGAAGGCAGAGGCAAAGGGAAGAGCATGAGGATTGGAAAAGGAGAAGGGTAGTGAGGGAGCGAGCCAGGCGTAAGGGAAGACAACAAAACCAAATTAAGGAAACCAGAGCAGGGACTAAGGGGAGAATGGCGACTAGAAGGAGAGCGAGGAATGAGGAGACTGAAGCCACCAGGGAACGAAGCAGCTAGGGAAACAAGGGAAAATGAGTTGCGAACGAAGAAGTGGCTGAGGAAACAATAATGGTTTCAAATGATTCAGAGGATGGTATAGAGATGTATGACTCGGATGAGGAAAAAGGGGAGCAGGTTCAAGCAAAAAGAGGAAAGAGTGCAGAGCACGAGACAGAGGATAACCAAGAGACCCAGGAGGATGAGGAATGGCAGGGCCGCGAGAGAAGGGGAGTCCGGGATAGTGGCAGCGCTTTGGGCACGAGAAATCGAGGAGAGAGAGGAAGCTACACGAGTAGAAGAGGCAGGGGAGGACATCGAGGACAACGTCGAAGGGGTAGGGGAAGAGCAGGAGACTACAGAGAAGAGCAGGCAGCAAAAGCTGTTAGAAAAACCAGAAGAGCTGTGGGGAAGAAGATTCACTATGCAGAAAGAGCTTATTATAAGAACACCAGCAAAGACATTAGAAGAATAATCCAGCAAATGGAGGAGGAGGCAACTCAGGGACAATCTGATCCTGAGATGGAATATTGGGTTTACCTTCTCCCGGATCTATGAAAAACGAGAGGCCGCATGACTCTATATAAACAGGCGCTGCATGTTTATTGGGTCATGAAGAGACTACTCGCTAATGCAATGGAGCAAGTAGCTATGGAAATGGCTGAGTTGTCTCAAGGAATACCAAACCTAAAGATAGAATTGAGGAATATACAGATTACTCTGTTAATGCAGGACAATAAGATGGATGAAATACAACAACATATAAAGTAATGCCACCCAGACATCAAGAAAGAAATGGAGCAGCAGACAGGAATGGAGGCTCAGTAATGGAAGATATGTATTAATTTTGTTTCTATGAAGATAGTAGATAATAGATTAGGCACTAAAGCTTTTTTTTATAATTTTAGATGCAGATAAGGAAAAGTAGCAGTCTTTCTGAATGTTTAGTTTATCTAGCATTGACAAGAAGACTTAACACTCTCTATTTTTGGATGGCTGTACAGAACCTAAGGTGGCCAATAAACCTGGTTTCCCTTCGGGGCAGGCTGAGGCCACTACGAATACGTAATGGTTTTTGATCCACAGTAATAGAAAAAGAAAGGTCCCTTTGTAGTTTACAAAAAAGAAAATAACAAAAGATGAGTCCTTAATATCGAATTATGAATAAAAAGCAAAAATTTGGTCAAACATAAACTAATACAATAATAAAAACAAAAATAAATAGTTAAAAAAAACAAAAACAAAAACAAAAACAAAACTATAAAATGAGTTAATAAGAAAAAAAATATGATATATGCAACTGTGAAATATATAAAATAAAAAATCCAATAAAAATATATAAAAGATAACCTCCAATAATATAAATAGTGAAAATAAGAAAAAAAAAAAATAATCATATAAAAATTCGTGGTTTTCTTTCTTTTTTAAATTAGTTATTTTGTTTGCTTTTTTTTAATTAAGTTAAAATGAAGAGATAAATTTTCATATTTAATCAATGTAAATTGTATACACTAATTTAAATATATAAAATTTGAGAATATTTCTTTAAAATATGAAGAGTAAAATTGAAAGGAAAAATAGTAAAATGTAAAGAATAAAGAAGGAGTTTAGTTGAGATGGGGAGAGCGGACAGGAAAAGGGCGATGAAGGCAAGTGCTTAGGGTTAGGGTTTCGGCAAGGGTTGCCTCAGACAACCCTGATCTTGGATAGGGTGCAGGGATGGCTTGCAGCCACTTGCACCAAATCAAGACAAGTCAGAGCTACGATTCGCTTGGAGGAAGGAAGCTAGACAATAGCAAGACTAACGAAAGATATGACAGAGTTGGGTGGGGGGGAAGAGATCCCCTAATATAAAAATGTAGCAGCAGGAGAGACAAGCAGGAATGGATCGAATGGAGGCACAGGGAAACGAAGCAATGACACGCTGGTCATGGGGGCCCAATGGCAAGCAAGCTTGGGAAACAGATGCCTGCCTAGAGCGACGAAAAAACCCAGATTTATAATCCCAAACAACAAATTCGAAGAATACAGAGGATATATGAGAGATCATGCCTTGATCTGTAAGTTTGTGGCAACATGGCATTCTGAAAAAGAACTGGAAAAATGGATACAACAGAGATGGAAGCCCAAGGGGCATATTGACTTAAAATTATGTGCTAAAGCCTTCTTCAAGGTCATTTTTTCCAACCTTGAAGATAATGAGAGAGTCATTGACGAGGTACCCTACTTCTTCAACAATGAAAGTCTTCTTATGAGACACTAGGAAGAATGCTACAACCCAAACAAGGAGAAAATGCTAGTGACACCAATATGGATCAAGTTGTTCAGGCTCCCAATCGAGTTCTAGGATCTAGAGATTCTGGAGGGTATCGGGAACTCAATTGGGACTTTTGTCAAGGTCGAAAAAACCACCAGAAGAGGTAGATATGCGTCCTACGTCAAGATCTGTGTGTACATGAATATCACAGAGCCACTTCTAGACTATATTGAAGTGGAATACCATGATTAGGTGTGGCAACAACCAATGGATTATGAGCATATTCCATTCCGCTGTAGGAGATGCCATGAATACGGTCATCTCTTCAAACCATGCCCTTTGAATGTTAATGGAGCAACAACATATCTTGGGAAAAAGGAGGACACCAGGAAGGAGGAAGCGATGAGTGGGGAGGATGATGAAGGGTTTACAGAAGTGGCTCGTCGGAGAAAACGCCAAAAAGGACTGACTAAACAGAAACCACCCTCTATGGAATTAACTCAGAAAACTCATAATAAGTTGAAGATATTACAAGAAGAGGAAATGGAGGCGGAAAGTGATGACAGCGAAGAGAAAACAACATAGAGCCTATAAAGGTAGACAAAGGAGAAAATAAACCGCAAACAAGTATGGAACTTGAGAAGGAAGGGGAGAGAATAGAAAAAACACTCCAGAACAGTCCCAAATGGAGATTAACCCATAGAAGTACAAAGGAAGTGAAGAGGAACAAATCATGAAGAGACTTCTACACGAATGGAGGCATCTAGATGAAAGATCCATTCCAGAAGATCAAAAGAAATTATATAAAGATATGTTCCAAAGATACAAGAAGAAAAGAGGGGTGGTCATAATAAATCAGCCAAAACAGCTAGGATTACAAGGAGGATAGAGCACAGATGTCGGTACAACAGGGAAGGGAGGAAGACAACGAGGAAGAAGACCTATGAGCAAGACCATCCAAATGGTTGGAGAAATGTTGGTAAACTCAGGAAGAGTCGTACCTTTGTCGGAGGTATTCCAACAACCAACAATGTAAACTTTGAAATGGGAACTATAAACTCAAAGCGAGAACTCTGCCCAAAAAAACATGAAAAACGGTGCTAAAAATGAAAAGTGTGTATACTAGAATGATGGTTTTTTTAGGGTCAATTTTGAACATCTTTTAAAAATGGTAGTGAGAACGAACTTTTTGTGCAAAAATTGTGGAAAAAACAACCTGAAAATTAACAATGCTAATAATGGAATGATGAATTTTTTTTTTAGGTTCAATTTCCAACATTTAAAAAAAATGTCTGTAAAACCGAATTTTTATGTTCAAAAATCGTGCAAGAAACACCTTGAAAACGAAAAGTGTTGACACTGAAATAACACTTCCTTTTTATTGGTAAATTTTCAACATTTTGAAATAATGGTGTAAAAGATTTTGTTATCAATTCGAAAAGCATTAAAATTTCAAAAAAATAATAAAAACATAAAATTAAAAATAAAAACAATGAAAAAACACAAAAAAGAGTTTAAAAAAAATACCAAAATGTAAATAAAAATATATATTAAAAACGAAACATAAAATTAGAAAAAAAAAAAATCAACCATAAAAAATGTAAAAAAAAAAACAAAATAACAAAATTAACTAATAAAATATATAGAATTTAAAAAATATTTTTTTTTAAAGATAAATAATAAGAAAATCATATAAAAAAAATAACATTATTTTTTAATGTGGAAACCACAAAAAAATTGGAAAAAACAAAATTTAAAAAACTATAAACCTACCTAACTAAGTAAAAATAGGAATTTTTTAAAAAGCATTAACAAAAATAAACAAACAAACTAGATTAAAAAATAGAAAGTTGACAAAAAAAATTAAAAACTACTAAAATTAAGATTAAAAACATTTCAAAAAACCTTAAAAAAAATATGCTGAAATT
>APFE030914681.1:2455-17088 GCA_000404065.3 Pinus taeda | reverse complement strand
TTTTGTGCAAAAATTGTGCAAAAAACAACCTGAAAATGAAAAGTGTTGATACTAGAACGATGACTTTTTTTAAGGGTGAATTTTCAACATTTTTAAAAAATGTTAGTAAAATCGAATTTTTATGTGCAAAAACACCCTCAAAACGAAAAATGTTGATGTTGGAATAACATTTTTTTAGGGTAGATTTTCAACATTTTGAAATAATGGTGTAAAAGATTTTATCTTGCCTCCAAAAAACATTAAAATTTAAAAAAAATAATGAAAACATAAAATTAAAAATTAAAAAAAACAATGAAAAAAACAAAAAAAAAAGTTTTTAAAAATGCAACAGGTAAATAAAATATATTATTAAAAATAAAATGAGTATATATATATAATATATATATATATATATATATACTATATATATTATATTTATATTATATAATAGTCATAAAAATGTAAAAAAAAAATCTATTAAAGACAAGAATTTAAAAAATTTAAAAAAATATAAAGAAATAAATAATAAGGAAAACATATTTAAAAAAAAAAAAAACATTTTTTTAATCTCTTAAATCATAAAAAAAATTGCTGTAATTGCCCAGAAAGTTATGGAAATTCTGGTCATATTTAGAGAAAATCGAGCAAGGATTTTTGTAAATCCAAGTTGTTAAATTTCAAAATTTTAGGTGTCCTAGACGTTTTTGATGGTGTTGAATCCATTTCCACCATCAAAAACACAATTCAAACACTATCTCTACAAGATTTTTTGAAATTTTTTTGTCCGGATTCTGACTACTTTTGGCTGTCCAGGCAACTCCTCCGCCTTGTTAGACGACTCCCAAAAAAATTGGAAAAAATTATAAAATTAAGTAAGTAAAAATAGGAAATTTTTAAAAAACATTAACAAAAACTTAAAAAAAACACACAAACAAACTAGATTAAAAAAAGATAGAAAATTAACAAAAAAAAATTAAAAAACTACTAAAATTAAGATTAAAAACATTTTAAAAAATACTAAAAAACAAAAATATGCTGAAATTAAAAAGAAAATAACTAAACAATTAAAAATTAAAAAATAATGTAATTTCAAATTAAAAATAAAATAAAAAACATTTAAATTAATATATATATATATAGATATATTATATATATATAAACATTTTCAATCCTATATTAAGAATTTAAAATTTTTAAAATTTGGATTTGACAACTAGTTTTGAAAATTTGCGATTTTAAAAAAAACATTAAAACTAGAAAAAGCTAAATAATAATTTTTTTTTTATTGTTTTAAAATAACAATTTAATATATATAATATATATAATATATATATATATATAATTGAAATAATTTATTTTTTTATTTTTAAAAAAATATTTTTATCGGCCACTGCTCTCATGAGCGGCCAAGTAGTGACTATTTGATTCCAAGTGGAGGCTAAATGGTGGCTATCTGGTTCTAAGAATTAGATAACCACCACCCGGCCACCACCACAGGTGGTTAAGTGGTGACTATCCAATTCCGAGAATCGAATAGACAACACCCAACTGTCCGTGGGGGTGGCTGGGAAGCAGCTATTTGATTTTCAAAATGAAATAGCCACCACTTGACTTCTCGTGGGGGTAGTGGCCGATAATTTTTTTTTTCTAAATAATTTTTTTCTTTTGTTAAATATGTCTATTGTATTTTAAAAAAATAAAATTTAATTTTTATTTAAAAAAAAAACAATTTTATCGACCACCGCCTCCACGAGCGGCTCGGCGGTGCGTATTGGATTATGTGAATCGAATAGCTCCTTCCTGGTCATCCCCATAGGCTGTCGAGCGGTGGCTATCTGATTCTAAAAATCAAATAAACACCACTCGGCCACACCCACAAACAGCTGAATGATGGCTATCCGATTCCGAGAATCAGATAGCCACCATCCAACCACCCGTGGGGGTGGCTAGGAAGTGACTATTTAATTCTTGGAATCAAATAGCCACTGCCCGACCGCTCATGGGAGCAATAGTTGATAAAATTATATTTTTAAATAAAAAATAAATTCATTTTTTTTAAATATGATAAACATATTTAACAAGATTTATTTTTTATTTAAAAATAATTATTTTATCAGCCACCGTCCGCACGAGTGGCAGAGCGGTGACTATTTGATTCCGAGAATCAAATAACCACTTCCTGGTCACCCCCATAGGCGGTTGGACGGTGGCTATTCGATTCTGGAAATTGGATAGCCACCACTCAACTGCCTGTGGGAGTGGCCGGGTGGTGGTTATTTGATTCTCAAAATCGGATAGCCACCGCTCAGCCGCCCGTGGCGGTGGCCGGGAAGTGGCTATTAGATTCTCGAAATCAAATAGCTACCACCCAGCTGCTCGTGGGGGCGGTGGCCGATAAAATTGTTTTTTTTAAATAAAAAATAAATTTTTTGTTTTTTTAAATACAATAAACATATTTAACAAAATTTATTTTTTATTTAAAAAAACAATTTTACTAGCCACCTCCCCCACAAGCGGGAGGGCGATGGCTATTTGATTCTGAGAATCAAAGAACCACATCTCAGCCATCCCCACGGGCAGTTGGGCGGTGGATATCCAATTCTCCGAATCAGATAGTCACCACTCAGCAGCCTGTGGGAGGTGGTTGAGTGGTGGCTATCTAATTCTCAGAATCAGATAGCCATTGCTCGACCGATGCTCATCCGCCCCCACCGGCGGCCGAGCAGTGGCTATCCGATTCTAAGAATCAGATAACCATGACCCAACCATCCCCACAGGCGGTTGAATGGTGGCTATCCGATTCTGAGAATCGGATAGCTACCAACGAACCGCCCATGAGAGTGGTTGGGAAGTGGCTATTCGATTCTGGAAATCAAATAGCCATCGCCCGACCATTCGTGGGGGTTGTGGCTAATAAAATTGTTTTTTTTAAATAAAAAATAAATTTTGTTAAATATGTTTATTGTATTTTAAAAAAATGAAATTTATTTTTTATTTAAAAAGAATCTTATTGGTCACCACCTCCACGAGAAGCCGGGCGGTGGCTATTTGATTCCGAGAATCGAATAGCCCCTTCCCAGCCAGCCCCACAGGTGGTTGGGCGGTGGCTATTTGATTAGAATGAGATAGCCCTCTCTCAGCTACTTGTGGGGGTGGTCAGGTGGTAATTATCTAATTCTCAGAATTAGATAGCCACTGCTCGACCACCCGTGGGGGTGGGGGTGGCCGAGCGGTGGCTATCCGATTCTGATAATCAGATAACCACCACCCAGCTGCCCCCACAGGCGGCTGAGTGGTGGCTACCTGATTCTGAGAATCGGATAGCCACTACCCAACTGCCCATGGGAGTGGCCGGGAAGTGGTTATTCGATTCTCAGAACCAAATAGCCACTGCTCGGCCTCTTCTGGGGGCGGTGGTCGATAAAATTGTTTTTCTTAAATAAAAAAATAATTTTTGTTAAATATGTATATTGTATATAAAAAAATTATATTTTTTATTTAAAAAAACAATTTTATCGGCCACCGCCCCCACAAGCAACCGGGCGGTGGCTATTTGATTCTGAGAATCGAATAACCACTTCCTCGCCACCCCCACGGGTGGTTGGGCAGTGTCTATCTGATTCTGAGAATCGGATAACCACCACTCAGCTGCTTGTTGGGGTGGCTGGGTGGTGGTTATCTGATTCTCAGAGTCAGATAGCCACTACTCAGCCGCTCGTGGGGTCCAATTCTGAGAATCAGATATCAACCTCAAGGGAAGTTAGGGGGTGGTTATCCAATTTTGAGAATCGGATAGCTACTGCCTGACCACCGGTCGGGGTGGTTATCTGATTTTCGGAATCGAATAGCCATCGTCCCACTGCCCATTAGGGTTCGATTCTTGGAATCGAATAGCCATCACCCGGATGCCCATGGGGGTGGCTATCCAATTCTCTTAATCAAATATCCATCATCCGGTTTCCTATGGGGGTGGCTATCCGATTCTCAGAACCAGATAGCCACTGCCCAACAACCCTGTCGGTGGTCGTGCAGTGGCTATCTGATTCTCAGAATCAGATGACCACCGCTCGGCCACCCATGGGAGTGGCTTGGCGATGGCTATCTGATTCAGAAAATCAGATAGCCAACCCCATGGGTAGTCAGGCAGTAGTTATCCGATTCCGAGAATCCAATAGCCACCGCCTGACTGTCCATGGTGGTGGCTATCTGATTCTCTATCTGATTCTCAGAATCATATGACCATCGCTCGGCCGCCCATGGGAGTGGCTGGGCGGTGGCTATCCGATTCGGAAAATCAGATAGCCAACCCCACGGGTAGTCAGGCAGTGGTTATCCTATTCCGAGAATCCAATAGCCACCGCCTAACTGTCCATGGTGGTGGCTATCTGATTCCCAGAATCAGATAGCCACCACTTGGTCGCCCGTGGGGGTGTGGCCCTGGGTGGCGGAGCTTCATGCAGATATATTTTTTAAAGTTTTAATCGTAAATGTATGTTTTTTAAAGTTTTAAATGTTTTTTTTATTTTTTAAAAAATTAAAAATATTTGGTTTTTTAAAATTTTAAAATGGTTTTTTTTTTAAATTTGTATATATGTATAGTTTAAATTTAAAATGTTTTTAGTTGTATATATAATATTATATATATATTAAAATTTAAATTTATATTTATTTTTTTTTTTTTTTTTTTTTTTTTTTTTTTTTTTTTTTTTTTAATTCGAGTATATTTTGTATATTTAGGTTTTTTTTTTTATGTTTTTAATCTTGATTTTAATAGTCTTTTAAGTTTTTTTTAATTTTTGTTTTATGTTTTTTTGTTTCTTTTATATATATATAATATATATATATTTAAATTTTTTTTAAATAAAATTTAATATTAAATATTTAAAGTGTCAAAATTTGTTAAATTTAGAAAGTAATTATTTACATTTCATACATTAGAAAATTTAAATTCAAAAAATAAGTCTTTTAAAAAAAGGGCCTGATGTAGAATCATCACTTTTTTAAATCAGCATGCATATTACTAACATTCTATAACATAATATACACAAAAAAATTTAAAGTGCCAAAAATTATGCTTTAAAAAAATATGTGTTCTGCATCCCCCATTTTCAAAATCAGGTCACTCGTTTGCTATCTCTTCGAAACAGGTAACAACATCAATTCCCCTTTCAAAGTTTACATTGTTAACCCCTGAAATTGTTAAAATGATAATTACAACTTGGAATATTAGAGGGTTGAATAGTAGGGGGAAACAAAGATATTTGGAAAAGAGAATTAAGAAAGATAAGCCCAATATAATGATAGTCCAAGAGACAAAAATCAGCGAACAAAAATTAAAAGATATTTTGAGAAAATTCAAGCTGCATTATGAGATAATAGGTCAAGATGCCATAGTTAGTGCCGGGAGTCTATCAATTCTCTAGAAGCCAAAGGAGATTCAATTTGAAAATTGGGTCAGTGTACCCCGAATTCTTTTAGGAAAATTCAGGAATTTTGGATCTCAAGAATGGGTCCTTCTCACCGAGGTATATGTCCCACATATACTGGGAGAAAATAGGATATTCCTTCTGAACTTGGAAAAAATCTGAAACCTCTCCCCAGAAACTCCATGGATTGTTGGAGGGGACTTCAACATGATCACTTCTCTAAAGGAGAAAAGAAGAGGCCTCAAAAGATCAGACTCGGATATGGAAGCTTTCAGAGAAATGATTGCGGAACAAATACTAGTCAACATATCAATGATAAATGCGAATCGCACATGGAACAATAGAAGAAGAGGCATACAACAAATTGCTTCTAGACCGGATAGATTTCTAATATCAGAACAGATCATAAACTAGGACATATTCATTGGAGCAATGATATTGCTGGGAATGGGTTCTGACTGTTGGCCAATGAAACTGGAACTTGACATTAAAGCTAGCCCCAAGAAACGTTCGTTCATGTTTGAGGCCTTCTGGCTCAGAGAGCAGAATTTCATGAAGAAAGTGGAAGAATGGTGGAAACAAAGCCAACAAAGGGGAAGAAGCAGGATGCAGAACTTCCAATTAAAACTAAAGGAACTGAAAGAGAAAATGAGAAAATGGAACAAAGAGGAATTTGGGAACATCCTCAAAGACCACCAGCTTTTAGACTGGAAGATGGTGAAACTTCAACAAGAAATTATAATAGCTGGTAGAAGCGAGGAGCTTGCTAGAGAGGAAGGGATTTTGATTGGAAAAATGGAAGAAACAAGGAAACTGGAGGAGATTCTTTGGAGACAAAAATCAAGAGTGAACTGGTTATGAGAAGAGGAGAGGAACATGAATTTCTTCCATGAGGCAACAATTCAGCAGAGATAGAGAAATAGAATCTTCTCTACAAATAACGAAGAAGGACTTCACTTAACTCAACATGAGGAAATGGAACAGACCCAGGTAAGTCATTTCAAAGACCTCCTTACGAAACCCCAAGAAGATAGAAGAGAGGCTATTGGGAGAATCTACAATGAGATACCAAGCATGATCACTAGAGATCAAAACCTAGCTCTGATGAGGGCAACGACTATGAAGGAAGTGGGAGAAATCATAAACGTGATGAAGAAGAATAAAGCAACTGGACCAAATGGCTTCATAGCAGAATTCTACCAGGCGGGATGGAAATTCTTGGGACAAGTCATTCTGGACATGGTGGAAGAATCTCGAAGAAACCAGAAGGTATGTCTAGGCTTAAACTCAACTCTTCTGTCTCTTATTTCTAAAACTGTTAAGTGTGAATATCCCAAAGGTTTTAGACCCATTGCCTTTTTTAATGTAATATATAAAATTATTGCAACTCTTATGGCTAAAAGAATTAAGCCAATTCTTTCTAGCATTATCTTCCTGGAGAAAACATGTTTCGTGGAAGGTCGTCAAATTCTGGATGGATTGGTAGCATCACAAGAAGTAGTACATTCTCTAAAAACCAAAAAAGAAGTTGGAATGATGATCAAACTGGACCTCTCTAAGGGTTATGATCGTCACATACCTTAAATTGGTAGTAGCGAACTTCGGTTTCTGCAATAGATGGATAGAACGAGTCTTTGCCATGATCTCTACTGCGAATTTCTCCATTCTCCTAAATGGATCACCATCTACAACCTTCAAGACCTCTAGAGGACTGGGACAGGGGGATCCCTTATCCCCCTTCCTGTTCATCATTGCAGTGGAGGGATTAGGAATATATATCAAAAAACAATTGTGAGATAGGAAAATCAAAGGGCTCAAGATATGGGGGAATAACCTCCCAATAACACACCAACAATTTGTGGATGATATCATGTTGTTTTGCACAGTTTCTCTAAGAGAAGTAAAAAGAATAAAAGGGATCCTAGACCCCTTCATTAATGCTTCTAGCACCCAAATCAATGAGGAGAAATCATGTATATATTTGTTCAACATCGCAGGAAATGTCAAAACATATTTAACAAGATTATTGGGTTTCCATCCATGACAATTGCCCACAAAATATCTTGTCACCCTGTTAGCCCTGAATCCTCTAAAAATTGTGAACTGGCAACAAACCATTAGGAAGCTTACCGGCAGACTAGCCAATTGGTCCTTTAGAACCCTGAATGTAGCAGGAAGAGTAGTACTGGTGAAAGTAGTCTTGCAGTCAATTCCAATCTACCAACTCTCGGCAATGGCTGCCCCCAAAGGTGCATGCGCCAAAATGGTGGAGATATTAAAAAAATTCCTCTCGGGAGGAATGAAACATAAAAGAAAGTGGGCACTGATATCTTGGAGGGGCTTGGTTAAGAGTAAAGATGAAGGGGGATTGGGCTTGAGAGATCCATACTCTTTGAACCAAGTAATGGGGCCTAAGCTCTGGTGGAGATGGATGATGGCAGGGGGAGAGCTATGGAAAAGAATCTAGACAAAAAAATATAACATGCCAACAATGCCAAAGGAAATCTTAAGACTTGAGGAAACCCTGAAAGGCTCGACAATATGGAATCTGGCCAGTCAAAATAGAGACGTAGTATCCAAGGATACCTTTTGGAAAATTAGGAACGAAAATTCAGCCAAATTCTGGGAAGAAGCTTGGCAACAAAGGGAGAAATTGAATGAATTTTAGGCTCTAAGAGACACATAACAAAAGGAAAAAGAGGAAGGTTTGAACTATGTTAGAGATTTCTGGAACGAAGATCACCAAGAGGAATCCTGGAGAACTTTGAAAAATATAGAAGAATGGGATAGGCATATTGATATGGAACAGAGAGAGCTATATATAAAAGAAATGAAGAAAAGGAAAATAGCTATTAGAATGGGTCTAGGAATACTGAGATGGGGTCATTCAATGAAGGGAAACTTCATGATCAAAGAAGCATACAATCTCAGCACGCAGCAAGAACAAGATGACATGACACCCTTATCGAAGCAAATATGGAAGGGAAATTGGTGGTCGAAAGTGACTCACTTCCTATGGCTGGTTGGAAAAATCCGCATTTTGACCTGGGATCAACTTCAAAAATGTGGAATTTAGGGTCCCCCCAAATTCTGTCTCTATAAACAGGATCAGGAAACATAGAAACACCTCTTGAATTCTTGTCATTTTTCCCAGCATCAATGGTAAGAAATATGCAGACTCTTTGGAAGGACAAATAGAGATAATCAAAACATCAAAGAAGCAATCAAACAATGGGGATGAGGTCAATTCATGAGCCCAGTGGTAAGAAGAGCCTAGAGTCTAACAGTAGGCATGAATATATGGATGATATGGAAAGAAAGAAATAGGATAATATTTCAAAACAAAGAGATGCCTCTAGAACAGGTATGGAAAAGAACCCGGAGCCATATAAGAGAAACTATTCTAGCAGAAACATGGAGTCAAGAGGATTGGAAAAGGACACCTGAGGAAGAACAGAGTTTGCACAAGCTTTATCTAGAACAAGGAATGGTACCTCCTCAGATGTGGAAACTCCCTAATATAGGCAGCATTAGCCCTATCCACTTTTCTCGCCCCTCAGGAAGTTTCATCAAACTAAATTTTGATGGAGCCTCCAAAGGTAACCTAGGGCTCGCAAGGCTAAAAGGCATATTCCGGGATGACCAAGGCAGAACAAGATGGGTATACTTAGACTATGGTGGTATCATGATTAAATGAAGAAGAGCTTATGGCAGTCTATCAAGGACTAAGAACAAGGATATGAAATGGATACAATAACCTGGAAGTAGAAAGCAACTCCCAATTGATTATTAACATGATAAGGAAGCTCAATAATGGGAAGACATGGGATAAACTTACGAAAAGCTGGAGGACGGCTAGCCTAGTCCAAGATTTGGAAACCATTATAAAGATATTTGAATATATGATCATCAATCATGTAAGAAGGGGATGCAACAGAGTAGCTGATTTCCTAGAAAATTGAGGAAGTAAAGAGTAAGAGGGCAAGCTGGATAGCATCTGGCCGACCCAACAAGAGGAGTCCAGATTAGAGCCCCTCAAAGTAATCCTTGCCCAAGATTTCCATGAAGACACGACCTCAAGATAGTAGACACAGGTGGCCCCCAATCGGGGTGATAAAGAGGGATAGTATGACAAGGTGGACAATGCACAGGAGAGGATAGCCAGGACAACCATCTGCTGCCCTCACCATAGATAAAATGACCATGGTGGCACGCTGCATGCCTGCAGGAGTTTCGAGGAAGCGTAGTGGAAAGAGTGTGGGGTGAGAGGGGGTAAGAAACAACGACGATAGTGGGATGGGACATGGGCTAGATGGGATGGGGTACATGAGGATGGTAAGGGTGGCAAGAAAACTTAGTATGTAGCAAAGGGAGGAGGAGAAATGTGCAGCATAGACATTTGGCTCTTTGGTCGTCGTGCGTGATTATGGGTATGTCTCCTTTGGCTCTCTTTCCGCATTTCTCTCTGGCTTGCTTAGTATGGTGGAGGAGAGGGGAATGATAGGAATTGTTGAGGAGGGTCGGCATATGAGTGGGTTTGCATTTTACTCTGCCATGCATAATAAGGCGGAAGAGGGGGGTAAGCTAGGATTTGCAGGAGAAGGGCTGTGGCTGAGTGGGTCAGAGATTTGCATGGTGAGGAAGAGCGAAGATCAAAGCATAGGTATGTCGGGGAATTGTAGTACTGGGACAGAGGGTTAGCTCGAGAAATCCATGAACCCTATCTAGGTGGAGGGCAGCATAACAGGGGGCTTGAAAACCTTCTTTTTTCCAGTGGGGGAGAGACCTTTGACTCTACAGAACAACGTGGGTGGTCGGCGTGGGGCAGGAAGGCTAGATGACAAGGAAATGCTGACTGATGGGAATATTGTGGCTCCCCAAAAGCTAACTTTTGTTGTTGATAATTGCAAGCAGGAGGCAATAAAGGAGAAAATGGCTCGCCTTAGTAGAGGCAGGCGTCGTGGAGGCAGAGGTTGACAAAGCCAGTTGGGAAGAAGCGATCCATCAACATTGCTGCCAACAAGTCAAAGGAGAGGAAGGAAATCCATGAGAATGGCAATTCAGGAACCTGCTCGAGCCTATAGAGAAGGGATAGACGCGGACATCCGGTAGCTAATTCAAGATATGGAAGAAAGTGTAATGGAAGAGGAATTAGAACCAGAGATGGAGGAATCGGGAGATATTATTCCCAATCCAGGGCACACAAGAGGCTGAATGACACTTTATCGGCAAGCTTTGCATGTGTACTAGGTTTTAAAGCATTTACTAGCGAAGGCTCTGGAGCAGGTGGCAGGAAAAGTGGCAGCAATAGCCCAATGCATGCCCAATATTAAAAAAGAAATGAAAAAACTGCATATCATCATGATAATGCAAGACAGTAAGCTGGATGAGATCTAGCAAAGGTTGATGAAGCTGTCTCCAGCACCAAAGGACTCGATGGTAGCACCTGCTAATGCAAATTTTGGCACAGAAGACTACAAGGATTAGTCCTTTATAATTTTTTGTCTGATTGTTTGTAGCATGTTTAATGTTTTTAGATGTGCATTTCATATAGCATGGATAAAAATACTAATTCAATTTTTTTTTTCGATGGGATATAACAAACTCAGGTGGCCAACAGACTTGGTTTCCCATATGGACAAGTTGAGGCCACCAAAATGTTATACCTGGATTAACTTATTTTTATAAATAGAAAAGGAAAGTACTATCCTAGCTTACAAGAAAAAAGAGGGAGTTTAGTTAAAGTGGTAGAGGAAAATAGACATATTGTGGACATAGAGAGTTCAAACCTTATGAGAAAGAATAAAAGTAATAAGTTAGAAAGATGGTAAAAATTAATATGAAAAAAGAGGAGAAATAAAATAATATAAAGATAAAGATAAAAATAAAAATAGTAAATGAAAGTGTAAAGTTTAAATTGAAAAAATGCAGAAAGTGAAATGAAAAATATAGAATAAAGTAAATAAAAATAAATATATAGGAATTTCTGACCTTTTATTTCTATTTATATAAAAAAATGGACAATAATAATAATTTACAATAAGGATATAAAATAAATAAGGGACCATTAATAATAGAATATAGAATAATAAATATGGTAAGAATGAAGTTAAAATTAATAAATGAGCGAAAAGAAAGGAAAAAATAAAGATAGCATAAAAATAGGAATATTGTATAAAATGAGTTAAAAATATAAAGGTTAAAGAATAAGAAAATATATAAACAACAAAATGAATTAAGGAAAATAGTGGAATATACATCTATAGAAGCAAGAAATAAGTATGGAAAAACAAAGATAATGGGATGTAGACGAGAACTTAAAAATAGCATTTACAGAAATGAAGGATAAAATGTAGAAAAAAAGTGTAACAAATTTAGATTTTTGTAATATATTCATATAAAAAAAATTAAGTATATTTAATAATGTTTGTTTTTTTAATTTTATGTTTTTTTATATTTAAATATTATTATGTTGGGTTGGTTGGAACTACAGTTCAACTTGATTTTTATATCTCATGACCATCCAAACCTTGGGTTCATGTAACCTAGACCCTATGGATACTCTAGACTTCCTTGCGCATTGACCACTTGGAGCACTCCCCTTCATGTGATCGGCAGTAGATCAATGACAGTGACCCTCCTTGGGATCATCATCTGACCAACAAGAGTGGAGGTTCATGGTTTCATCGACACCCAAGGAGAGTAGCTAGATGATATAGAGTAACTACCCTCTCCTTCCGTGTTGCCTAAACACTCATTTTGTTCATTCACAGTTTCTCCACCTCTCTCTGTGACACATGAATGGTTACAATTTTTCCTTATGTTTCGATGGTTAACGGTAGCCCCCATTCAACCCCCAGTCTCTTTTACCCAGTGGGCAATGCACATAGGCATTTCTTTTAACCAAAGATGCGATAGTATGAAGCCATACTTGAACTTTTACACCAATTTTGATTTTGTTTTAAGTTTTGACTATTGATTTGTATTACATTGAACTTACACGGGTTTGTGTGTGAAGGTAACGAGACATATGACTCCTCTTCTCATGGAATACATTCATACTTTGAGTGATTGTGTTTCTCATTCCCCCTTCATGTAATTTTATCGAACGAAGAAACCTTTAATTAAATTTGAAACATTTACAAGTTTATCTGTAACCCCTGTAAACTTTGTCCTCTATTTCCTTGTTGGGGTTCCAACATGCAGATTAAGCTTTGGAAGGGATCAACATGTTGAGGGTTTTTACATCGTATCTTTGGCTTCCAAGTGTGGTTTCCTTTCTCTATTTTAAATTGCTATAGTGGCACTATGCCAACATACAAGAAATTTTTTCTTAAGGAAAGGCCTTCCTCTAGTATGAATTTCTATAACTATTGATTACTAGTGTATAATGGCGTACTAGCAATGCATTTCTCAATTACAGGGTTAGGTTTACACCTTGAAATTATTACTCTTGGAGTTGGATTTAGAAGCTCAATCAATCATGTTTAACTTTCTTGGTGTATTTGTGTGAACAATGGCCCTGATTAGTTGTTTCAGTTGTGATGAAGTTTCTTGGGTATTTCCTAAATTGAGCTACCACTCAGAATGTGTATAAAAAAATCTGAATTTTTTCCTGTAGTTGAACTGTTGTCTTGCAATTATTTAATGTGCAATGCTAAACATTCTATGTTTGTTGTGGTTACAATATGAGAGTACAAACAGGATTCTTTATTTCCTTTGTTTTGGTTTTAATTCTCCCACGAAATAAATCTTTGTTCACAGAATTTCTCAACCCTGTTAGTGTTATAATTTTTTACATTTACTCCAAGGACCAATAGTTTCAGTATAGAGATATAAGCCCACCAGAAAAGAGCGGACCTACTTACGAGTAGCTATACTCGAGCTCCCTCATATATAACCTGAATTCTTTAGGCTAGAAATCTCTTCTCCTTTGCCATCACAAAATTCCTCTTTGCCTCAACCATTTCTCGTTTAGTCATTAAAAGAATTATTCTGACTCTATCAATAATTCAATCCTCCTAGAAATGGATTTACCCCTCCAGTTTGCATATTCAGTGTATTTTTTATTGTTTGAATATCTGGTTACATATTAATAGTGTTTATTGAAAGGTTCTTTAATTATTTTTCTTTAGAGTACCAGGTTCTATTTAACATTTTATGCACATATACATCAAAATTTTACAGGATTATGTATAACACTACTTCAATAAGCATCCTACAGAAATTTCATTATTAAACCATAATTCATTTAATTCCTCATTAAGTAGCAAAATAGCCAACAATAACATATACTTATTTTTACTCTCCTGATTAACCAACCACAAAATCATGGGAGATTGAACGTTCTTCCCAACCTACAAGAACCAAAATTACTCCTAGTACACCCCCTGAGATGATTTCATACTCAAAAAAAAAATTACTTTTCTTCTTTTGATTCCCTAGACCACCTGGTCCCAAATAGCTTTAGTCATGAGATTTTCAAGGAGTCCCACTCTCCAACCAAATTAAGGACTAAAAGATTTGTGCAATACCAACACTCCTTACAGTGTTCTGTCTAGGTTTTCATTGAATCCTTCTCTCCCTTGCCTCAAGTTCCTCTTTTTTCCAAGAGCTTTCCTTCCCATGAGAGAAGTTGGCCAGGTAAGCTCCAACTCACAAATGTTTCTTTTCTAACTATTCCCATGTATGAAATCTTTTCTTTTCATTCTATCCCTATGACTTGTGGCTAACTTCTTTTCACAAAACTTTATAATTAATTTCATATCAACAATACATCATTAAATCAAGTCTTTATGCTAGTTTGACTGTAATAAAGTAAAGAAAAGTAAAGAAATTCTTGAAAATTATCACAATACCATAGGAGTGTTCTTGGGTTGTGTTATATTCTTTCCACATAGTTAAAAGGGGGTTTGAGGGGTACCCGTAACCCCACTTTATGGGGTCCGGGGCAGTGCCCCGAAAATTTTGGTTTTGGACCCTATGTTAGGTTGGGTGGACCCACCTATGGTTTTGTTCATGATTTTCGCACATGTTTTTTGAACGCGATGGTTTTCGGTCCATGGTTTTGGACGCGATGGTTTTTCGGTCCATGGTATTGGATGCTTCGGCATGTATAAATATGTATTGTAACATTGAAAGGATGATAATGAAAAATCAAGCTGGTAGCCCTGGTTTTGGGATCCAGGGTAAAATCTCTGTGCATATGTGTTTTATGTGTTATGCTCT